>UESW01001959.1:277752-315754 GCA_900491605.1 Calamus simplicifolius | reverse complement strand
GAGTTAATAGATCGCCATGAAGTTTGTTTGAGAGATGGTTACTCTCGGTCTTTTCCTTTTTTAATCCTACATTTATGGTTCCGATTTTTGCTTCGGTTCTTTACTTTGATTTATTGTTTCAGAATTTTGAGCAACCGAATTTATAACTTGATATTAGATATCGTTGCTTGGAAACATATTTTGTTCAAAAGGAAAGAATTTCGTGCGTTTCGATTTATTGCGTCACGGATTTCTCGGATTTCTTTTGGCACTAATTCTTGCATTAAAGAAAGGAAACACAGCAAAACATGACCACATTCGAAGAAAACGTGGCCTGTTTCGGTTTTCGATTTTCGGTCTTTCAGTTTTCTCACGGGATTTAAAATCTGGATTGGTTAAATTTTAAATGCATTTATTATCTGTTTAATGTTTTATTAAATCATGTGACATTTATTTTTATCATTTGTTTTTCTTAAGTTTAAATTTTGTATTAAAAACGCCTCCTGAGTCTCTATGCCTACGGTGTTTTGCATAGACTGGCCCAAGGGAATAATGAGCTACGGCCGGACGTGTTTTAATTAACAAAAAATTTCTTAAGATGATAATTTCAAAAAATTCATTAAATAGATAATTGAAATGTTATCTCCTATTTTGCATACTAGATTTATTCTATGCATGAATTTGGTGGTAATGTGAAAATCACAGTGCAAATCCTTTCAAGGTCTGATTGGTCAATTGGTGTCTAGAAAAGTAAAGAGATTGTGGTTACTTAATTGGTTCCGTTGACTGACCTAAGGAAAGCAACGGGGGACCCCACTTCTCATTCACTGGCCTGGCCAATTTGATTAACTCAGATCTTGATTTGTAAATGTTACGTTGATTAAGATCACTACCTAATAATCATGCTAAATTGGTTAATCTATATGTATATAATGGAATTCAAATGTCATGTGATCAATATGATTTGATTAATTAAGGAGTAGCCATAGCATATTTGATTAATCAAAATTATATATTGAGTTGCAAAGGTCACATAAGGTTAGATGATATTAATTGTGACTAATTATATTAATGTAATCAATCTTATCCTACAGGAATTTTTATTGTACTAATATAATTAATTAGGATGCGATAATAAATTATTTTCTTAATTACCCATAGGAATTAAGAAAGGAATATAATTTGTTAGTCACATCATTAAGTTAATGAGTCTATTTGAGTATAATAACTTAGCCCACAGGTAGTTATTGTATGTTATTGATTCATGTTATTGCATGTTTACATTGGTAAACATGACATCAAGTTATGCCTCAAATTCAATTACATGAACATGATTTTTATTTTTATGCAGCTATTTTGCCTGTTAATATTTCTGATATGAAATGTGACGTTCTCGATTTAAGTGGTGATAATTATAAATTATGGAAGGAGAGAATTCTTCTTCAATTAGGGTGCATGGATATTGACTATGCTATCAGGAAGGATGAACCACATTCAGTTACATCTACTAGCACTCAGGCTGAGATTGCTGCGTATGAATGATGAGAACGGTCCAATCGCCTCAGTATGATGTTCATACGTACTAAATTTCTGCTAGTATACGTGGTTCAATTCCTGAGTGCAAAAATGTCAAGGAACTTCTGAAGGCTATTGATGCACAATTTGAGTCTTCAGATAAGGCATTGGCTAGCACCCTAATGACAAAATTGTCATCAATGAAGCTCACTACTGTTGGAGGTGTGCGTGAGCACATCATGAAGATGAGGGACATTGCGGCTCAGTTGAAATCCCTAGAGGTCGAGATGTCAGAATCTTTCTTGGTGCACTTTATTTTGAGCTCACTCCCACAGCAGTATAGTCCCTTCAAAATATCTTACAACACACATAAGGACAAATGGTCAATTGATGAACTTCTGACCATGTGTGTTCAAGAGGAAGGGAGGATGATTTTAGAAATGGGAGAAAGTGCACATTTAGTCACTCAGAGAAAGACTAAAGCTCCCAAAGCCAAATGCAAAGGAAAGGGTAAAGTATCCATCCATACAGAAGACAAGGAGTCCAAGTGCTTCTTTTGCAAGAAGAAAGGGCATATAAAGAAAGATTGTCTCAAATTCAAAGCTTGGCTTGACAAGAAAGGTACTCTAACCTCATTCGTATGTCATGAATCCAATTTGGTTATATGTCATAACACATGGTGGATTGATTTTGGTTCTACAATCCATGTTTCAAATACCTTGTAGGGTTTTCTAAATCAAAGGAAACCATTGGGAAGTGAACAAAACATCTATTCAGGAAACAAGATGGGTTCACATGTGGAAGCAATTGGGATGTGCAGACTTATTTTACATTCTGGTTTTGTTTTGGATTTGGAAAAGATATTTTATATTCCAAGTTTCTCTAGAAATTTGATTTCAGTGTCAAGGCTTGTACCAGCAGGATACTCCTTTAATTTTAATAAAAGCTATGTTGATTTATTTTATAAATCTAAGCTTATTGGGAATGGTACATTGTCAGACAATCTTTTCCAAATTAATTTAAAAAATAATACCACCTATAATGTGATACACGCCCAAACTGATATGAAAAGATGTGTTATAATGAGAATTCCTCTATTTTGTGGCATCGGAGATTAGGTCATATCTCCATTGAGAGAATTAAAAGATTAGTAAAAGATGGAGTACTTGATACTCTTGATTTTACTGATTTTGGCACTTGTGTGGACTGC
The DNA here is from genome assembly GCA_900491605.1 of Calamus simplicifolius. Lineage (NCBI taxonomy): Eukaryota > Viridiplantae > Streptophyta > Magnoliopsida > Arecales > Arecaceae > Calamus > Calamus simplicifolius. The sequence continues at coordinate 313,050 of UESW01001959.1, read as the reverse complement.
ATAAAGGGAAAGCAAACCAACAAGTCCAAGAAAGATGCCAAGAGAAGTTCGGAAATACTGGAGATCATACATACGGATATCTGTAGCCCAGATATGGATTCGTATGGTCAGAGATACTTCATCTCATTTATTGATGACTATTCACGATATATGTATCTCTACCTACTTCATAATAAGAACGAAGCATTAGATGCCTTTAAGGTATTTAAGGCAGAAGTAGAGAAACAATGCGGCAAGCAAATTAAAATCGTGAGGTCAGATAGAGGTGGAGAATATTATGGTAGATACACTGAGAATGGACAAGCACCTGGTCCGTTTGCTCGGTTTCTTGAAGAAAATGGAATTGTTGCACAATACACCATGCCAGGGTCTCCTGACCAAAATGGTGTAGCTGAAAGGAGAAACCGGACATTATTGGACATGGTAAGGAGCATGATTGTCAGCTCCAACTTACCTAAATCCTTGTGGACTGAAGCTCTTAAAACTGCTGCGTATATATTGAATCGGGTTCCAACCAAGGCTATTTCCTAAAACGCCATTTGAGTTATTTAAAGGTTGGAAACCAAGTCTGCAACATATACGTGTTTGGGGATGCCCATCTGAAGTAAGAGTCTATAATCCATAAGAAAAGAAACTAGACCCAAGGACTATTAGTGGATACTTTATTGGATATGCTGAGAAGTCCAAGGGTTATAGATTTTATTGTCCATCTCACAGCACTAGGATTGTGGAATCAAGAAATGCAAAATTTCTTGAGAATGACTTGATCAGTGGAGTGATCAATCTTAGTATTTGGCTTCTTCTGAGAAAGATCATTCAGTTATTCCAGCTTCCACTTCAAGTGAGGGATTGGTTGTTATTTATAGCACTCCTCAAACTCAAATAACTCAACAACCAGTCATTGAGATTTCACAAGCTGATGGTAATCTAGAAGATCATGTTGTTCATCAACAATCAGTTGTGCAAGATACTCCTCAAGAGGTCATTGACACAACATTAAGAAGATCAACTAGAATAAAGAAATCAGCAATTCCTAGTGATTATATTGTGTATCTACATGAATCTGACTATAACATTGGAGCCAAAATGATCCTGAAACGTTTTCACAAGCCATGAGTTCTAAGGAATCAAACTTATGGTACAATGCCATGAAGGACGAGATGGAATCTATGGCATCTAATCGAGTCTGGGATCTTGTTGAGTTGCCTGATGGTGTAAAAGCCATTGGATGTAGATGGATCTTTAAAATAAAGAAAGACTCACAAGGCAACATTGAAAGATATAAAGCAAGACTCGTTGCCAAAGGATTCACTCAGAGGGAAGGAATCGACTACACGGAGACATTTTCTCCTGTATCCAAGAAAGACTCTCTCCGAATAATTATGGCATTGGTAGCTCATTTTGATTTTGAGTTACATCAAATGGATGTGAAAACCGCATTCCTTAATGGAGATCTAGAGGAAGAGGTTTACATGAAACAGCCTGAAGGATTTTCCTCTAGTGATAGTGAGCATTTGGTTTGCAAGCTTAAGAAATCCATATATGGATTGAAACAAGCCTCACGTCAGTGGTATTTAAAATTTCATGATGTGATCTCTTCCTTTGGTTTTGAAGAGAACATCATGGATCAATGTATATACCAGAAGGTTAGTGGGAGCAAAATTTGTTTCTTGGTCCTATATGTGGATGACATTCTACTTGCAACCAATGATAAAGGGTTGCTATATGAGGTGAAACAATTTCTCTCCAAAAATTTTGATATGAAAGATATGAGTGAGGCATCTTATGTCATTGGCATTAAGATCCATAGAGAAAGATCTCGAGGCATTTTAGGATTGTCTCAAGAAACTTATATCAATAAAGTCTTGGAGAGATTTCAGATGAAAAATTATTCACCAAGTGTTGCACCTATAGTGAAGGGTGACAAGTTCGCTTTGAACCAGTGCCCTAAAAATGAACTTGAACGGGAACAGATGCATAACATTCCATATGCTTCAGCTGTTCGGAAGCCTAATGTATGCTCAGGTTTGCACAAGACCTGACATTGCATTCGCAGTAGGAATGTTGGGAAGATATCAGAGTAATCCAGGTTTAGACACTGGAGAGATGCTAAAAAGGTCATGAGGTATCTTCAAGGGACCAAGGACTACATGTCATGTATAGACAAACTGATCATTTGGAGATAGAGGGCTACTCAGATTCGGACTTTGCTGGCTGCGTTGATTCTCGAAAATCAACATCAGGATTTATATTTATGTTAGCTGGTGGAGCCATATCATGGAGGAGTGCAAAGCAGACTTTGACTGCTACCTCTACTATGGAAGCGGAGTTCGTTGCTTGTTTTGAGGCTACATCGCAAGGTGTATGGTTGAAGAGTTTCATCTCAGGGCTTAGAATTGTTGACTCTATGCTAGGCCAATTAAACTGTATTGTGACAATTCAGCTGCTGTATTTTTGGCTAAAAACCATAAGAGTGGTAGTCGAAGTAAACATATCGACATTAAGTATTTAGCCATAAGAGAACGTGTTAAAGAAAACAAAGAGGTCATAGAACACGTTAGCACTGAATTGATGATAGCTGATCCTTTAACTAAAGGCATGCCAATTAAGAATTTTAAGGATCATGTAGTACGAATGGGAGTTGGTTCCATGATATAATTGCATGGATAACAGTTTGTACAAAGAAACTCTTATTTCAATTATTTGTTTATTTCTCATTCTGGTGTACACGTTATTTGACTTTTGAGAAATGATAAACTTTTCTTTTGGACTCTGAATAAACATATGGTTTATTCATTATGTTATCACATTTGAAATAGTGGTAAAGAAATTGAATGCATTGTAATACATAGAAGATAATACTCAATTATAGAGGATCTATCGCTATGATTCATGTATTTAGTTTCTTGTTCAGTGTTAATAAAATATACGGACCAAGTGGGAGAATGTAATAACCCATCGCAATAGATGGTCCTATTTTATTACGATCATTTCCATTAATTAATAAGTGATAACGGCCCCTTAAATGTTAAACGCCTGCTTGATGGGAGCAGGCGGTGGAATGAAGGGATTTGAGTATCTCTTTAAATAGGAATCCCTTCCTAAGGCTTTCGAGATAATGTTATCAAAAAAACAAAAAAAAACAAAACAAGCGGAGGCATTGGGTCCCTGATCAAGAGTACATCCTGAGGGCATATACCATCAGAGTGCGATGGCTCATTGATTGGAAGCGCTCAATCAAGATCCATAGAGAGAAGGAGGAAGATCAAGATCCATAGAGAGGAGGAAGATTAAGATCCATCGAGAGGAGGAAGATCAAGAAGATCCATCGAGAAGAAGATCAAGATCCATACAGAGGAGGAAGATCAAGATCCATCGAGAGGAAGATCGAGATCCTGATTCAGATCTTCTAGAGGTAGATCAAAGCAATGGCTGGAGGTAATAAAAAAAGATCCTAACTATTAACTCTATGCAATATTGTGTAGATTGTTAATAGTTTTCTTACATGGAATGCTACTATTTGCTTTGAAAGAAAGTAAAGGGAAAGAAAAAAGAGCCTCTTGAATGTTAGCCTCAATTCTTCACTTTTCTGTTTACAATTAATTGACTTGATTAGAACTCATGTGAATTTATTGTTGGGATGTTGTAGACATTTTTAGGTGAGATTTTCTGGTAATTTTTAGTTAACAATTCTGTCAAATCTAGATTTCTTTGTATTTTGTTTGATCTTAATATGTTGTCTCCTTTTGATGATAGATCGAGTTCCATTGACTAACAATCTTGGCATATTCCTACTTTCTTTAACTTTTATTATATCTCTTCTTTGCTGTGTATTGGTTGTAGCCCATACTAAGTTGGCTCCAAATATTATTTAATCTCAGCATATTCTCCAAGTATTTTATGAATCTATTTAAATGTATCCAATTCAGATTATTAATTTTTTAGGGAAGATTTTACTTAAAAAAATAAATAAAATTTGCCAATACATTTTATATTCTTATATGGCTATTCTTTTTTTAAAGGCTACTGGAGATAAAGACATTACATAAGAAAAATTCTTGACAACATCATACATTTTTCTAAACATATTAAACTTTTTGGAGTCAATAATTATTGATTTATGTGAATATTTTAGTGAAAAATATGTGTCTTCATAGAATGAAGACCTTATACTTGAATGTTTGTAATTGATTGAATGTTATTAAAATCTATAGAGCTTTTATAGAATTAGTGATCTACATCTCTTTTTTATAATGTCTTGTTCCATAAATTTTATTTATTTATTTATTTATAGTCTCTTTTGATGGGTCTGATGTGGTGCTATCAAGGCAAAGGAGGGCTAACTTATATTGGGCTGGGTTTGGGTCCAAAGGTTAAGATTATATAAAGTCACGGATGTACACGGGCTTGGGGATTAGTTTAATCTCATTGGGTTAGTCTATGGGAGTTTTTGTTGAGTCTGGGCCTGGCTAATTACGTTGATGCATTAAACTCTATTTTCTAGGGTTTGAAGGAATAGAAAACATAGATTATTTTCTTCCAAGAAATTACTCTCATCATCTCTCCATCTTCTCCCTCTTTCCCAGCCCATCCCGGGATCGGACTTCGTGTTGTGTCTCTCAAGACCGCTAGTTGCAACGGAAGCGTTGAGCGGAAGGATCCGCTGGGACCTTGCATGGGAGGATCCACTCGACAGCCGCATGAGAAGGGAGAAGATCCGACGTTCTTGGCGGTCCAGACGCTCGTGCTTTCTCCAGGAAGATCACGTGGGAGAAGACTCACTGCAGGAAGATTCCACCCAGGAGAAGACGCACGTTAAGAACACGAAGGGAGGCGCATGAGATCTTTCTCACGGAAAGAGCTTTCTTACGGAAAGAGGAGAAGAGCTTCTTAGGCTTCACGTGGAAGGGGGCTGAGTGAATTTCCAAGGAAAAAGTCAAAGAAGCCGGTCAACCATGCTTTGGGTGGAAGGATTCTAGCGGGCGTACGTGAAGACAATGCACGGAAAGAAGACATGAGAGTGTTTTTCAACAAAGAATAAAAACAAAATCCTGGAATAAAGAGGCTGTGGTCTTTAAATCAGGAATTGAGGGATTCAAGGATGATAACCAGTTTGATCGTTGAGAATAAAGGATAAAAGCACATGATACTTCTTCGACATTAATTTCATTGCTGTTCACATAGGACTAAACCGCAACATCTTTAACTTATTAACAATAAGCAAATCCATCACTAAATTTAGTATTAAAATTATTAATGACAACAAAAATGATCATATTTGTGTAAATTCATATATCAATAGTGATGAATTTGCAATCGTACGTTAATCATTTTGAATTTATTAGTGATGACTTTACTAGTCATTAATAGGTTTTTTTTTTGGATTTTGATTGGTAATAATGATGGTTCTTCCATCGTTATAACTTCTAATTCGGTTGTTAATGATAGAATTTTAGTGATGAGATAAGCATCGGCTATTGTTAATTTTTAAAAATGAATATAATCCCATTGTTTATTAATTCTTTAATAACAAAGTCAAAACAATGAAAAACTGCAGATTTTTCTTCCGTTGTGATATGAACTTTTAACAATAAATTTTTTCTTTGTTAGAAAGAATTTTTTATGTAATGAAAGCAGCCCTACATCATCCAAGTGAGGAGATTTAGAACCAATCCTTGGAGCTCAAACCCTCACATAGAAAGAGCTTAGAGTCTCCCTTCTTGTTTTTGCATTGGCTGGCTTAAGCTTCAAAGGGATTCTCCCTAAAAGAGACTTCACGGCCCCTCTAATGTTCTTCTTCTTAAGTGCAAGAATCTAAGTTAAGAGTTCTTGTTCAAACAAACCAACATCTTACCTCAGTTGACATGTAGAAGACCAAATTTCAACATTAATAGAAATCTCAATAGAAAAATGCATGATATGATGGAGATTCCATCTAGTCATCCCTTAAAGATGATATTTGTGACGTGGTTGTCGAGTCTACACCTTCATGGTATGTGAAAGGAGCAATCATGCATGCTCATGGTCGGGGTCTTTGTGGGTTATGCTCTTGGGTTTGTAACCTGCCACAGGGGGAATGATGTGCAACATGCTACATGTACCCAGTGAAGAATGAGGAACTATAAGCAAATGGTCTGTCAATGCAAATGTTGAGTATTAAACGTTTTGGCATAATCCCTTATTCGCAGTTTTCACCTTGTCCGGATGGCATCAAAATAAGAAACAGATTCAGAGGCCCTATCATGCATGATGATCAAGGTGGTTGGTCAAGCATGTTCTCTGCTTATCAGAGTTCCCACGGCCTAGTAACTTGTTTGGGCCTTCACCCTCTATGATATGGTATTAAACTATGCTGAAAGCTCTGTAAACATATGTATTTTCATCGCATATAAGCCACTTTCTGTTTAGAATTATATATTGAATGTTATTGATTTGTATATTTTAATTGTAAACAAAATTGAGGTAATTGAGCTTTTTTGAAATCATATTAAAGTAGTCTTTGAGAAGTTTGAACAGGGCAAGTGTTAGTTCCATGCTGTTGTGCTGCTTTGATTATTTCATCTTGGTGATGGGGTTTAAGCATTGGCATTCATCTAGCTTGTTATGTTTAACATATCAGACAATCTCCTAAGTGTTAAGACCAAACTGGTTCTGACAATTACTATTAGACTTAAAGCTATAATTGGTTTTACTTTTTATGATGTATTGATTTTATTTTTTAGCTAGGAATAATTACATAAAAAAGTACATAAACTTATTTGAAAATTTTTAATTGGGTCCTTATATTATTTTTTTAATTAAGTATAGTTTTTCAATTAAGTATATTTTTGACAAAAGTTAATAATAGCTTAATAAACTGTGAGACGGCCATTAATGTGGCCATCAATGATGACTTGAGTATACTAATTTTTTTTTCAATTGAGTATATTAACTTATAAAGTTTTTCAATTGAATACACCAATGAAATATATTTTTTTTTTTTAATCAAGTACCAATGAATGTGGCAAGAAAATTATAAGCGTTATCCTTTAATACCCTTTTAATTGTTAGCTTTATATGGTAAAGTTAGACAAACTTCAGGAAGTTACAAATTTGAGTTTTACTAAGAGAGGGCAAAATTATACTCAAGTTGGTGTACTTAATCAAAACAAAAATTATACTCAAGTTATTATTAATGATCATCATGCCGTTCATTAAACAATTATTGATGGCCATTAAAAATATAGTTGATTAAAAAATTTATGAATTAATATATTCAATTGAAAAAAGTGTAAGAACTCAATTAAAAATCTCAAATAAATTTATGTACTCCTAAAATAATTATCTTTACTTTTTATGCATGACATGATACTAACTTTTATGTACTGACTCATCAATTTAGTTGTTAATGATAACTTACATATTTTTGTTACCCATAGTGCCTATGCATTGTTATAATTTGTTTTTCCTTTTTTTTTTCTACTGTGCAATTGGAATGCTATTGAACAACCCAATCCATACAAATTTATCTTGTAACTGCTGCTTGGGTTAGTTTTAACCAGATCTAACCTGAAAATTTTGATAGATCGATAATAATAAATTTTAGTTTTAACTTAGTCCAAGATGCAAGTAGCATAGGGTTACATTTAGTTTTAACTAAAATAGTTGTATTTCATTACCATGTACTTCCATCAGTATCTACTTAATTTCATGGCACAATGCGTGAACATAACGCAAGAGTGGTTATGCTGTCAACTTCCATCAGTCTCAACTTTCCTGGCACAATAAGTAAACACAGCACAAAATGGTAACGCTGTCAACTTCCATCACTATCGACCTTCGCGGCACATGATAGGTTGTGGTTAGAACCATATCAATCTTAACCAGAGTTCTGATTAAACCTGCTCCTCTTCCCACTCTTCTGCGGCAAAGGAAAGATGGCCATGGTATTGGATTTGGATGCCTTCGCGCGTCTCAAGGCTCGCATGCTCATCTGGCCAATGGGCATTAAATTCACCTGATGAGCGGCAATCAAACGAAGCCCCAAATACGTACTGGACAATGCTCAAGAGATCTCAAATGATTATGTGCTCAAAGTGATTGTGCTGCTGGCGTTTGGACTTTTGGTATTGAGAAGCCAGTATGTCAAGTTATGTATCATGTTTTTTTTTTTAAAAAAAAAATTATTAGATTGTTTTTAGCTTCGGAGAGATTTTTTTTAGAGATTATTTTTGGCGAAGCAGTAAAAGCAAAGCACTGCTCAAGAAGTTTAGGAGGGTTTTTCTATTTTAAAGTGAAGCGTTACTCTATACAAAGATTAAAGAATTTATGTGTTTATTGAAGCATGCTCAAAGGTATTCTGCCATATTAATTTAGTTCAAATTATTTAAGTAAAACTATAAAAGTGAAGCATTACTTCAAAAAAAGATAAAGTCTTATGAGGAAATGACGAAGGTGGAATTGCCCTTGATTTGATCTATGCATGCCAAAATATTGATTTTGAGAAAAAAATTTATGATAACGAATACAAAGTTCGAAATCAATAAGTTTAACAAAACTAATCATTTTGGTATCTAGTAAATTAAGATGCGAACTTTTTAGTGCAATTAGAGCCATGAAAGGTGCTCGAAAGGCAAAGAAAAATGGCCAACGATTATGTCTAATTGAGAGAAGGATGAGCTGTTGGTAAAATCATATAGTATAATTTTATTGTGTTTGGCGGATGAGGTTATTAGAGAAGTCGTTGAAGAGAAGACAATAGTTGAACTTTTGTTAAAATTGAAGAGCAGATATACGACAAAATCTCTCATAAACAAACTATATTTAGAACATAGCTATATCAACTATAGATGAAAGATAGTCATAGCTATATCAACTATAGATGAAAGATAGTATACTAGTAAAATACAGATAAGTTCAATAGGATAATTCTTAATTTAAAGAATATTGAAATCAAGATAAAAGATAAAGATCAAGTCCAAATTCTCTTATGCTCATGCATCCTTATATGAAAATTTTATCAATACGTTATTGTATGGGAGAAAGAATCTCTTGATAAATTATATAAAAGATGTCTTGCAATTTAAGGAGTTAAGAGAAAGAAATCTGAAGTCTAGAGCAAACTAAGGAGAAGGCTTGGTTATAAAAGTAAGAATTAAGAAGGGTTCAAATAGTGAAGGTAAATCAATATTCAAGCCAAAGCATAAAAAAATCATTGCTTCTCTTATCATAAAGAAGGGTACATTAAGAGGAACCGTTTAACTAAGAAGAAAAATGTGAGAAGAGAGTATTTCAATCAACATCAGTAAATCTAATTCGGAGTGGATCTTTGAATCTGTTGTTCCTTTCATATTGCCTTTAATAAAAGTTAATTTTTTACATATCAACCAAAAAGTGGAGAAGGTTCTATACAATAAAGCTGAAAAAATTATCAAAATTGAGACAATTTACATTAAGATATTTGATGGTATTGTAAGGTTTTTGGAGGCTTAGCACATCTCGAAACTGATAAAGAACTTGATTTTCTTAACTACATTATGATTCTAAGGTTATAAATATATGGCTAAGAATGATGTTCTGAAAGTTTTTAAGAGTGATCTTATGGTGATCAAGGAAACGATGGTGAAAGGCTTGTATTACTTAGTTGGAAGCATGATTGCTGATACTATTGCAGTTTATTCATCTACAAATCATCAAACTTGTATGTTATTTGGTTATGATATATGTTATTGAGGCATATGATGGTGTAAAAACTAGTAAGTTACACTTCTTGAGCACTGATACATAGAAAGTAGAACAATATGAAATTTATTATTAGTATTCACCATTTCAAGAGAATGTTAACTATATCTATTCAGATTTATGAGAATTTAGATATCAGTAGTTTCTTACATTCATGATAATTACTTAGAAAATATCTAGCAATGCTTTTTGAAATATAAAGGTGAGATATTTATTAAATTTAGAGAATGAACAGCAATGGCAGAGAAAAAGATTAAATAAAAAATTAGATATTACAAATAGATAATAACTTAGAATATTATAACGTTGAATTTGAAGACACATATATTTTTTAAAATATTATTTATATCATCATCTACAAAAGGATAAAAGAATCATAATTTATGTTAGTCCAAGGCATCATTTAGCCTGTGTTTAGATGGAGAGAAAAATAGAAAGAAAGAAAATTAGAAGAGAAAGAAAGAAAAAAAAAGTGCTGAATCTTGCCTAAAAGTTTTCTTTCTGAAGAAAATTTGGAGAGAAAACTCTGCTCATTCAATTTTTTTTTATTCTTTTATTTTTTTATTTGATATTGAGCCTTTCAAAAAATATTTTTTAATTATTTATAATAAAAATATTATTGTTATTATAAATTAATTTTTTTAATTCAATCAAATAGAAGAATTATTTTTCTCTCTTTTTTTTTTTTTTCTTTTATTTTTTTTTTTTTTTTTTCTTTTTTTTTTTTTTTTTTTTTTTTTTTTTTTCGTCCAAACAAAGTATTACCGTAACCCGAGGCATTGCTTATGATATTAGTTTCCGTCAGTTTTTAACTTTTGTGGCACATGGCCGGTTCCAGATTAAACCTAGATCCAGGGAAGCCTTGTCCAAAGTTCCAAGCTAAATCTGCTTCTCTTTCCACTCTTCTGCGAGCAAGCAAGGAGGAGGATGGCCATGGTATTGGATGCCTTCGTCTCAAGGCTCACTAACATGCTCATCGATCTGGGGAAGGAAGAAGTGGAAATGCTGTTGGGCGTGCCAGGCGAGATCAGTAGGCTCGAAGGCACGCTTCGCACGATCAGTAACGTCCTGATTGATGCAGAGAGGAGGAGGATCCAAGACAAGGTCATAGATCACTGGCTCAAGGAGCTCAAGGATGTTATGTATGATGCCGACGACATTCTCGACCTCTGCTCGATCGAGGCTGAGAAGAGCCATACAATTTCTGATTCCACTTCGTCGGTAAGCTGCCACTTTCCTCTGCTCTCTTGTTTCCGAAAGACTGCATTTGTTCATGAGGTTGGAACTCAAATTAAAAACCTCAATCTTCGCCTGGAGAATATCAACAAGAGGAAATCCGAGTTTGACTTGCAACTCATTTCACCTAACAAGCACCAAGTGACTTCTCTCTCTCTCCAAAGACATCTCCTGTAGTCGAATCTGATATTGTGGGGACTAAAATTGAAGAAGACACCAGGAGCTTAGTCGAGTTGCTCATGAACGAAGACAGGCGGGGGAATGTTCTTGTGTTTGCAATCGTCGGTCTAGGAGGGATTGGCAAGACAACCCTTGCTCAGAAGATATTCAATGACCAGAAAATTAAAGACGAGTTCAAAGTGTTGAAGATGTGGGTGTGTGTGTCTCAGGAGTTTGATGTGTCTCAAGAGTTTGATGTAGTCCATCTATTAAGACAGATCATTGAAGGTGCTGGAGGAAAACATGGTGACGCTGATAGTAGGGCCTGCTTGAACCAATGGTTCAAGGCTTGGTGAGAGGGAAAAAATTCTTGCTTGTTCTTGATGATGTTTGGAAGGAAAAAGTATGGGATGGCTTGCTGCGGAATGCACTGCAGAGTGGTGGTGTGGGCAGTAGAGTCCTCGTCACAACCAGAAATGAAGGTGTCGCAAAACGGATGAAGGCAGTGCACTTCCATCATGTCGACAAATTATCTCCAGAAGATGGCTGGTCGTTGCTTTGCAAGAAGGTGGTTTTGAGTGGCAGTGAGAGCGAGATCCAAGGATTGAAGGATATCGGGATGGAAATTGTCAAGAAATGTGATGGTCTCCCTCTAGCCATCGGAACAGTTGGAGGGGTTCTGTGCGCAAAGGACAGAACGAGGAGAGAATGGGAGGGAGTCCTTCAGAGTGCTGCATGGTCCGTGACCGGACTTCCCGAAGAAGTAAGGGGAGCACTTTACTTGAGCTACGAAGAATTACCATCCCATCTGAAGCAGTGCTTCCTTTACTGCTCATTGTTACCTGAAGATTCTTCAATAGAACGAGAGCGCATCGTGCAACTTTGGATTTCTGAAGGTTTTGTGAAACCTGAAGGGGAATTGTCACTGGAGGAGTCAGGAGAATGCTACTACAATGAATTGGCAACAAGGAGCCTTTTACAGCCGGTACGTTTGACCCATTTGGGCCTATACTCAAATCGAGTACACAATGCACGATCTGCTGCGCTCTCTAGCACAATTTCTGACACGAGATGAGAGCTCCATAGTTGCAGATGTTCATGAATTTGGAAGGAGGACCAGCCCAATGAAGTTACGACGCATCTCAGTCAAGGAGATAACAGTTCCTGATCTCTTTAAAAAACAGAAGTCAGTGAGGACTCTGCTGGTGTCCAAGAACATCAGGTGTTTGCTCGATGATTTTCTTGGCAGTCTTTCTTGTTTACGGGTGATAGATCTTTGTGGGTCTCAGATTACAGCACTGCCAGATTCTTTGGATAGTCTCATACATCTCAGATTTCTGAATCTCTCAGAAACTAATATAAGAGTGATCCCTGAATCTATAGGGAACCTCAGAAATCTTCTCTTCTTGGACTGCAGCCGGTGCAATCAGTTGTCCGGTATTCCCAGTAGTGTCATGCATCTACACAAGCTGAGGTCTCTAAAACTTTATAGCACAGCAATAAACGGCATACCAGTAGGGATGGATAGACTTCAACAGCTTGATACGCTAGAAGGGTTCAGGCTGAATTGGAGCAATGCAGAGGGATGGTGCACCCTGAAAGCACTGGGACCTCTTTCGCAGCTCAGGGTTCTAAGAGTCGAGAGGATAGAGAGGGCCAGCAGTACCGAGGCAAAAGCAGCTGCACTTGTCAAGAAGTCTAAGCTTAGAGAACTTCGTCTGGAATGGACGCCAAATCAGATTCGGAGTGAAAATGACACCAGGAGAATCGAGGAGGTTTTCGAGGAATTACGTCCCCCGCCTAGCCTAGAAATGTTATATATCAGCGGTTACCCCAGCCGTAAGTTCCCGACTTGGATGACAGTAATGGCATCTTCGACAATGCCAGCTCTACAGAACTTGAGAAATTTTAAAATGCGTGATTGTGCATTGTGTGACCAGCTTCCACCTTTGGGCTTGCTTCCCAATTTGGATCACCTAGAAATCTTTGGCGCCTCGTCAGTTACAAACATTGGACCTGAATTCCATGGCAGCAATAGCAGTGGTGGAAGCATAACAGGAATACATTTTTCCAACAATTCATTCCCAAAGCTTGAAAGCCTAAAGTTAGCAGGATTGTCTAATTGGGATGAATGGCAATGGGAGAAGGGAGTACACGGCATGCCATGTCTGAAATATTTGAATATTTGGCTTTGCCCCAAATTGAGGTCTCTCCCTGATGGTCTCCTATATCATGCAACAGCCCTGACAGATTTGTCTATTACAGCTGCAAACAGTCTTAAAGCAATCAAGAACCTCCTTTCTCTCAAAGAGTTGACTGTTTTGGACAATTGGTGCCTGGAGATAGTTTCAGAACTCCCTTCCCTGAAAATCCTTCGCATTAGCAACTGCTCGGCGCTGAGGGTGGTGGACAATGTCCATGCCTTGCAACATATGGAACTGGTTGATTTAGAAATGAATTCCCTTCCGGAATTTTTATTCAAAGGTCTACACACAGTGCCTTTAGAGAGGCTGGAAATCTTTTGCAGCACGGAACTTTTCGAGAATATTTGTCTGAGGGATGATGGTCTCGAGTGGCCTAAAATCCAGCACTTCCAGCATGTTTATGTTAGCTCAGGGTATGGATCAAGTACTGCCTCCTATAGCAGGAATCCCTTCAGCTTCACTACAAATTTCAGAGACTCCATCACTGCCGGCCCTTTAAGAGTTCTCAATTAGCATCAGAGTGTTCTCATAATGTTGTAGTCATCTGCAGGTAAATTGCTTGCCCGAACCTATGCATTTCTCATGTCTGTTCTTTCTCTGACCCAACAAAACATTGAACTCAAGTCACATTCTTATTTCATACTTGCAACTTACAGTTTTCTGGCAGCTAGCTGAACACTTTCTGGCCAACAAGATCAGATGAAGCAAGTGCATCACAGCCAGGCGTGCTTCAGTAATTATAACAAATATTTCTTTCATTTTCAATAAGAGATAGTCTGTCATGGAGAATCATGTTTCTAGATTTTAAATACTATGACTTGTAATTGTTTCTCTTCTGATTTATGTGGTGTCACTTCTACAACTCAAAATGTGTTATCATCTATCTATTAATTGAAGAAGCTTGTTAATGTTGATGATATTAATCGATCGAATGGATACCATGGAAAATAGGAAGGTTTTGAAAAATGGACAAACTCAGGATTGATGATGAAAGATTTGTGCTCTCTCTACTTGTCTTCTTAGGTGCAGTCTGGTTGCACAAAGTTTGAATGAAGAGCCTTGGCATGTTCCTTTTGACCGTGACAAGTCAGCAATCACCTCCGCAACATGAGGTACATTCTTGTACTTATTGACCTAATATTGTACAAAAGTTCCTATTCGGCAAAATTTTAAACCAAGTTACAGCCTTTCTGCATTAAAATCATCCATATGTTTAATTTAATATGTAATATGGGAATCTTCTTATAATATCAAAATTTTGAATCAACCTTCGTTAACAACTAACACTAGCATGGGCTAAGATGGGTGGAGGAGTTCCTTGGACCCAGAGAGCCGACAAAACCTCCCTCACCAATGGTCCTCAAAAGTTCCCTCATTCCTTCCTCACGCTAGAGAATGTTAAAGCTTTTCAATGGCTAGTAATTGGCAAGGTTCCTTGGACGAGTTGAGGAAATAGTTGACCATTTGTGTAGGCACACTCTGGTCACCGTTTAAAACTTCGATCCTTTGTGAGAGGATGTTCTATACTTGTGGGTTATCAGAAAGTATCAAGTACTCTTTGGAGTTCCAGTGTGCTGAGAAGTGGAGATGGGAAGAACACCATAATATTTAGCAACAAGAAACAGGTCAGGACTAGTCAAGGAACAGAAGATTATTGGTTAATGTTTTTGTATTGTGTGGAGCCTTTGTTTTTTTACCTCTCTGGTTTATTTTCTTAATGAAATTTTTTAGAACTCTCAAAGCCTAATCTTTTTTTTAAAAAAAATTATTTCTATATAAATAATTGTGTATGCGACATTAAATTTTTCAAAAGTTACAAAAGGCCGCATGGTAGAATCAAACAGGTCTTATTGGTAGCAGTGAATTTCCTAATCTAAACCAAAATCAAAATGATCGTCTAACTATTACATCCTTAAAAACTAGCTAAGTTGCCCATGCTGGAGTCCATTCACGAAAACCTATTGAACAACGTTTGCTTAATATCATTTTAGTATCTGGGGGGGTGGGTTAAGTGACTGGTAGTGTTCTATGAGAGTTGTGACAGATGCCTGCTTCTATTTCCAAATTTATGTAATGAAAGATGGCGATAATATTGGATGCCTTCATCTCAAGATTAGCTGCATTGCTGGTTGAGTCAGTAAAGGAAAGGATGAACGCGCTCTTGGCGGTGCCTAGTGAGATCAAGAAGCTAGAGAGCACCACGCAAGATTGGTGAAGACATGAGGAGGAGGATTGAAGATGAGGCCCTTGATGACTGGCTCAAGGAGCTCAAATATGTCACAAGGAGCTCAAATATGTCATGTATGATGCTGACGACATCCTCAACCTCTGCTGGATAAAGGCCAAGTGGTGCGTGCTAGTTCTCTTTGCAATTCCTTGGTATGTTGCCACTTCTCTCTAAGCTTTCAATGGACTGCATCTGCTCATGGCATTGGGGTTAGAATCAAAAACCTAAATCTTAGGCTCGAGGATATCTCCAGGAAGTCTCATTTTGATTTACAATTTACTTTTCTCGACAATCGGCCTTCCACCTGAGTTGCCAAGACTTGCCAAGCCATGTCAAGCAATGCTTCATCTCTGCTCGCTATTCCCTAAGGGCCACATAATCTGCTCTTGGTTTACTGTTCGGTTTTGGATTGCGAACGGGCTCATGAAGGCAGAAGTATTTTTTTTTAATGCGAAGAGGAGGGAACCCTCTAAGTTTATTAATATGAACAAGGGTTAAAAATACATATTTACAGAGAAGATGAGTGTGGTATCATAAAAAGATGTAAGAAGGGAACCCTAAGTTTGAAAAAAAGAGAGCAATTTAGACATAATGGCACTTGTTGAGATAGAGCACAAGGGAAGATCCACAAAATTTTCTCGAGTTGCGATCTCTCCACATTAATCAGCAAACTGAGATAATGAGCTGTTTCCAGACTGGTCTAATGACTTTTAATTTTCATGAGCCCCACATATGATGGAAATCTTATGGCTTGTGAAAGATATACATCTTTCGCATGATGAAATTTCATAGATGCATGATGATATACCAATAAGAGATGTTGAATCTATTTAGGAGATACATAAAACGGACATCCAGCATTGATAGGTATGCCCTTGTTCAGCAAACAATGCGATTTCTAAAGCAAGTCATGTAAAGATTTTGATTTTTTCATGTACCACTACCTTTCAAATTGTTTTTTAGAAAGGCTAAGAGACTCCTACACAACTAAAGAATTTGTAAAAGAAATTGATCGAAAAGGTATCGCTCTTTGAAGGCTACCAAATAGGGGGGTTTTTTGTTTGAAGGATAGATCTGGGTAAGCAGGGATTAAAGATCTGTCCATTGACAGTTTTAGGCTACCGAAAGCGGTCTGTGTAAGGTGATCGATGAGGATTGACTTGATCTCCTTCAACATTCAGAGATAGCAATATTTGACCGGGTTCTAGCCTCGAAGAGGTTATGGAAAAAAAGGTAGGGAAGAACATCATCAATCTATGAATCTTTCCAAAATCTAATGAGAGAGCTATCATCCAGTTTGAAAAAGGTGCAATTCCAAAACCCGCTTAAATCTTGCATAATGCCTTGCCAAAGGGAGGGAGAGGGAGACCTTGATTTAATTATGAATTTCTTCCTTGAGTAATGAGCATAAAAGATTAACTCTTTCCAACAACCAGAGGACAAGGGATGTCATTTTCCAAATCTATTTAACCAGAAGTGCTTTATTAAAATGGTCAAGGTTCGTAGCTCCCAATCCTCCTTTCTTTCAAGATTTGCGAACTGATTTCTAATTAACGAAACAGTAAAACCTTTTACTAATTTGACCCTTTCTAAAGAAAAAATCTTCTAACTTCATCAATCTTAAGGATAACCCATTTGGGTAGCTTCAAGACTAACATGTAAAAGGAGGGGATCAAAGAAAGAACTACACTTAGGTGAGTGAATCCGCTACCATAAGATAAGCATTTTCCTTTCTAGGAGGCAGGTCTCGCATGAATTTTTTCTAGAAGAGGAAGCTAGGCATGAAAAGGGACAGACCTATCACTTTGTAAAAACCCGAGATAAGTAAAAGGAAAAAACTCTATCTTGCAGTTGAGTAAAGAAACAAATCTTTAGTCTTCCAGACAACCGATATTGAGACCAATAATAAAACTGTTGAAGAAATTAACCTTTAAGCCTAAAGCTACGTCAAACCCCAAAAGGATAGCTTTTAGCGAAAGAATAAAGGATTGAGAGGCGGCATAAAAAATAAGAGTGTCATCTGTAAAATGAAGGCCGATCAAACATTCAAAGCAAGGCTAAGCCTTGGTTCCCTTGATCAACCCTAATCCAGAGGCTTTGGAGAGATTTCGACATAAAACATCAATTACTCAATTACTATAATGAAGAAACTGGGAAAGATTGGGTCCCCTTGATACAAACCTTTTTGGCACTTGATCCATTGGCCAGAATTGGAGTCATAGAAGCATAAGACAATATCTCGAATCTATCGCTGGAAGGTTTGGGGAAAGCCTCTCGTCGCCAAAAGATTAAAGAGAGAGTTTCAATTAACATTATCAAATGCTTTCTCAAAATTAATCTTGCAAACCAAACCCTTTAGCTTTGAGCTTTTGCAGTGGAAGATAACTTCATGTATAACTAAGAAAGTATCAGGGATTGAATGGCCTTTGATGAAAGCGAATTGAGCATCAGAGATCAAAAAGGAAAGAAAAGGTAAGAGTCTAGCAGCTACCACCTTAGAAATTATCTTAAGTCAAATTTGAAAGGTTAGATTTGATTTTTCTTTAATTAATTTTTATTAGAGAGAACCATGGTTTTTCTGAGTTCCATTATAATTACTTCCTGATTTGAAATTAAATTAGTTCACTTCATGCATGAGATGTTGCATCGAGGTCGTAACAAATATTCTGTCACATCTATCATATGATCTCAAACCTGAATATGGAGCAGCAGCGTGTTTGGTGCAGCATCGAATGAGCATTTGCTTAAACAATTACGGCCTGGAGTGGCCGAAAATCCAACAGATCCAACATGCGAAGGTCTACTCACGGAATGGTTCGGCAGGTGCCTACTGCAATAAGGAACCTTCAGCTTCATTACAAATTTCAGTAACGCCATCACCACAAGTTCTGCGAAGTTCTCAGCTAGCAGTGGCATTGCTCTCTCTGATCCTTGCCTCTCCCCCACTCCCTTTAAACCAGGCTCAGTTCTTAGCAGGTATATAGCTTGTCCCAACCTGTAGTCACTTAGCTTCTCTCTTTTCTTGCTTTCCTTGCATTTTATAAATCTTATGAAACATTTTAGGAAATCTTAGTGGGATTCGCTCTTCCTCCTCAAAAATAAATATATAAATAAAATCCTAGGGAGCCTGGGAATGCAATGCATTCTTTCATCCTGGCAACAGCAAATGAATTCATTGCGCTAATGCAAACAGGTTCGGATGATCAGACTAGGAAATTGTTTCTCCTCTTTATATTGTGCATCTAGTCATTGCTCTAATGGCATGTGGATGTGATGATTCGCATCTCCGAAACATTTTGTTTCTTTCTTTAGTTATCCCTTTCCCTTTGCTCTTTCAATGATCTAATACCAGGTATTTGTTATGTTACTTAAAATACCACGCAATAAATGCTTAAAAGGTGTTCTTCTTCCTGCTCAAAATTCCTCTTCCAAATTGCATTTGTTGCAAGTAATGTTGGCTATTTGGATGGAAGTTCTCATAATTAAGCAGAGAAATAGATGTTTGCTAAAATAATAAAACTTATAATCCTTTATTTGGAATAACCAAAGAAACTTTGAATTGTGAAAAGATGTCATAAACATAATTACCATTTTCAGAAGGAAAAAGAGACCCATATCATACATTCAAATTTGGGAACTCCTTGTAGCACAATGAAGATGCATCCTAACTTCCTTGTGGAACCACGCTAAGTGGATCAGTGGTTGCTTGAACAAGCTTTTGTAGACCCCATGGTGAACAAGCTTATACAATCTTATCCAATCAAATTTTAGGCCTGCCTCTTCTTCCAACAGAAGGAGGTCTCTTAATCAACATGAAAAGTTTATTGCTTAAACAAAGCAGACACGTTGAAGCATTTAAAATGAACATCAAATCAACAAGATTTGCATTATAGCGCTACAAGAAATTAAAATTTTAACGATAAAATTTTAATTACGAAATTTATAAACCATTGTTAAAAGCATACTAATAGCATCGGATTTCATTATTTGTTGTTGTTTACTCCATAAGCCTAATTTATAACAAAGGCTTAGTTAGCCTGTTTTTAAATAAGTTGCTGAATCATCGCCGGCTAATTTCCTCACGATACATATCTTCACTCCCATCGTTTCCCCCAAAAAACCATGCCTAAACTTATAATCAACGTGAAACCTATATAACTGATCCCGCATCGTCAGAATAAAAGGTAACGGCGGCTATCGACCCCGAAACCCCCACCGGTCTCGGGGTGCACTAGCATTCCTCCACCCCCGGGACCCCCTCGGGGTCGCAGGATGGGGTCATCATTTCTCGACCCCGAGACCCCCATCGGTCTCGGGTGCACTAATATTCCCCCATCCCCGGGACCCCCTCGGGGTCGAAGGATGGGGTCATCATTTCTCGATCCCGAGACCCCCATCGGTCTCGGGTGCACTAGCATTCCCCACCCCCGGGACCCCCTCGGGGTCGCAGGATGGGGTCATCATTTCTCGACCCCGAGACCCCCATCGGTCTCGGGGTGCACTAGCATTTCCCCACCCCCGGGACCCCCTCGGGGTCGCAGGGTGGGGTCATCATTTCTCGACCCCGAGACCCCCATCGGTCTCGGGGTGCACTAGCATTCCCCCACCCCCGGACCCCCTCGGGGTCGCAGGTGGGGTCATCATTTCTCGACCCCGAGACCCCACCGGTCTCGGGGTGCACTAGCATTCCCCCACCCCCGGGACCCCCTCGGGGTCGCAGGGTGGGGTCATCATTTCTCGACCCCGAGACCCCCACCGGTCTCGGGTGCACTAGCATTCCCCCACCCCCGGGACCCCCTCGGGGTCGCAGGGTGGGGCCATCATTTCTCGACCCCGAGACCCCCACCGATCTCGGGGTGCACTAGCATTCCCCCACCCCCGGGACCCCCTCGGGGTCGCAGGGTGGGGTCATCATTTCTCGACCCCGAGACCCCCACCGGTCTCGGGGTGCACTAACATTCCCCCACCCCCGGGACCCCCTCGGGGTCGCAGGGTGGGGCCATCATTTCTCGACCCCGAGACCCCCACCAGTCTCGGGGTGCACTAGCATTCCCCACCCCCGGGACCCCCTCGGGGTCGCAGGGTGGGGCCATCATTTCTCAACCCCAAGACCCCCACCGGTCTCGGGGTGCACTAACATTCCCCCACCCCCGGGACCCCCTCGGGGTCACAGGGTGGGGCCATCATTTCTCAACCCCGAGACCCCCACCGGTCTTGGGGTGCACTAGCATTCCCCACCCCCGGGACCCCTTGGGGTCAGGTTGGGGCCATCATTTCTCGACCCCGAGACCCCCACGGTCTCGGGGTGCACTAACATTCCCCCACCCCCGGGACCCCCTCGGGGTCGCAGGGTGGGGCCATCATTTCTCGACCCCGAGACCCCCACCGATCTCGGGGTGCACTAACATTCCCCACCCCGGGACCCCCTCGGGTCGCAGGGTGGGTCATCATTTTTCGACCCGAGACCCCCACGGTCTCGGGTGCACTTTCCCCACCCCCGGGACCCCTCGGGGTCGCAGGTGGGGTCATCATTTCTCGACCCCGAGACCCCCACGGTCTCGGGGTGCACTAGCATTTCCCCACCCCCGGGACCCCCTCGGGGTCGGTGGGGTCATCATTTCTCGACCCCGAGACCCCCACCGGTCTCGGGGTGCACTAGCATTCCCCCACCCCCGGGACCCCCTCGGGGTCGCAGGGTGGGGTCATCATTTCTCGACCCCGAGACCCCCACCGGTCTCGGGGTGCACTAGCATTCCCCCCCCGGGACCCCCTCGGGGTCGGGGTGGGGTCATCATTTCTCGACCCCGAGACCCCCACCGGTCTCGGGGTGCACCAGCATTCCCCCACCCCCGGGACCCCTCGGGGTCACAGGGTGGGGTCATCATTTCTCGACCCCGAGACCCCCACCGGTCTCGGGGTGCACTAGCATTCCCCACCCCCACCCCCTCGGGGTCGGGGTGGGGTCATCATTTCTCGACCCCGAGACCCCCCGGTCTCGGGTGCACCAGCATTCCCCCTCCCCGGGACCCCCTCCGGTCCCGGGGGGCCTTCATTTCTTGACCCCGAGACCCCTACCGGTCTCGGGGCGCACCGGCGTTCTCCCACCCCTGGGACCCCTTCCGGTCTCAGGGTGGGGGGTCATCAGCGATTGGCATGAAACTCAACCACCAAGGAAAACGACAACTCCAGGTCGCACGGTACACCCACGTGATTCCAGTACTCCCGTGATTGCGCCCCGTTACGGAGGGCCATGCCTCATAACGGCGTATGGCGCGTTGCATGTCCCTGTGCATGGCCATGCCTCGCTACGGCGTACGATTCGCTACCACTTGCAACTGTGCCCGGTCATATCAGCCGACGGCGCGCACTGGATGCCTTCGCAGCTGTTGGACACGTATGATATCACGCCAGCAAGCGGTACGGGTGTCTCCGGCACGCGCAGCGATGGTACGGTGGTGATCTCCCAGAGCTGTAAGCTAGGGTATTCGGACAGGTATAAGGCACGTGCTCGCGCTGTAAGTGGGATCTGAACTCTGGTTTTCTGAGCTTTCTTCCTCCCAGCAAAACCCTAACCGCCTCAGCTCTTCTTCGCTGAAGCGGTTCTCTGTCTGAGCCCAAGTGACTGACTTGATCGTCGGAGGGTCCCCACCGGTATCGCCGGTCTCTGGGGGACTTTTCTTGCAGGACTTTGAGGAGAAGGACGTCCGTCTTCCCCAATGTTTAAGGCCGGTGACTTGGCGTCATCAAAACCCTTACCATATTACCTCCCCAAAAATCTTGTATCCTTTTTCAAATCCTCCTTCCCATCATCCAAGCGACCTTCTATTCCTAAACCAAATCACATACCAAGCTTTCACCATCATCCAAGCTTCTGGCGTTGATGTTTCCGGCATCGTCCAAGCCTTCGACGGAGGCTTCCGGTCTAACCATCCTTGCCATCCTCATCCGTGCTTCCAATCTAACCCTCCTTGCCTTTTTACGTGGTTTGAGAGTATAGGAGAAGAAACAAAATACTCAAGAAGCCACCGGAAAGAGGTTTTCTCCTTTTGATATCGTCCTCTGTTCTAAATCGAAAATGAAATTTTTACTAGTTTCTGTGATATATTTTATCATTCCAGATGGAAATGAGATTTGGTGATTGCATTTCTGTTATTTTTTTGTTCTTCTCTGAATTCCAGTGAAGTTTAATGATGTAGGAATTCTCTAGGTTTTCTCCTTTTTCCTTTGCTAAGGGATTCAATAAGTAAATTTTGCTTTGTTAGGATTGTAGCCCTTAGTTGGGTGGGTTTTGATTAATGAACATGTCAAGAGAAATGGAGGGAACTAGAAAGAAGAACGGGGAGATGAATCGGTAAGGAGGAAGTGTGAGATCATTTATTTCATATGCTAGATACACCTAAACTTAATTCTTTAATCCACTATAACACATTTTACTAGATCTATGCTCTGTACCTCGCTAGCCAGGCTAATAGTTGGCTCTGGCATGTCCTGTTCTGATGCCTTCACGCTCAGACAAGATGCTGCTAATCATCAAAGCCTGGCCTGCATTTGGGTCTTTGCTTCTTGCCAAGGGCTGTGTGACAATTCTTTGTTAAGGCCATCCTAAACATGTAAAGAAAATTTCCATGTTCTTGGAAATGATATTACCAACACTGCCTTGTATCACACACTGTAGTTATTGGTTGGTGTAATTTAAGAAAACTGATAAGGTTTCTGATTTGATGAAAACTAGAAAATTTCTAGAACATTTTTCTGTTTTTGTAGCCACTGCGTACTAAAGAACACAGTTTGTGCTTGTTTCATATTTCTATTAGAATTATTTACCATTGCTTTGTTACACATTGACGCCTGAGTTTTTCTTGATTGCCCATGATTTAGAAGAAATAAATGGTCTTCTAAAATTGCTTGGGCTTTCCTTGCAGCTTGATTGTATAAAGAAGTCTTTATGTTAGTTATCATTGGCTTGGGCTCTTCTCTTATTTATAGCGGCCAATATTATTTTCTCTAAGCTGTTTTAAACTCTAAGTTAAGTGGTGTTAGATTCTGATAAAAGGCAATAATACATACAGTCTAGGATCAGATCATGAGCTTCTAGAACATGCCAACAATTTTATGATGCAATTTGTAGTCTATTAATAACTCAATAATATGAGAGAATTTTTCTTGGATTTATAAAAGCATTCCACTTTCTGATTAGGAAACATAAAAATTAGATAAATTCAGGACATGGTCAAGCAAGTAGAAGCTATCCTAAAGCATATCTTCATTGGCAGGATGTTGGTTGATCCTCTAATAAAGTATATTTCTAAGGATGTATTATAGGCTCATGTGAGGAGTCTAGGTTTGTATAGAGTGTGACAGACTGAGATATGTTTCAGACTTATGTATAAGTTTGTGTCTATTTTTTGTTGTCAAACAGGGATTGTATGGACATCAATAACTATGTGTTAAAGTTTATGAAATATTTATTTTTATTATTATGATGAGTTCATATTTATAGGCACATATGTGTATAATTGTCACAGGCTTAGATCAGTCCACTCACATGGGTGATCGCTCTGACACTTTTGTAATGGGCAGGATGAGATTAAAGTAACCACTATAGATACTTGAGTAACAATGCATGAGTTGCAAATTGTATAAGTTATAAAATGGGCTACATAAATTATAATTGAATAGAATATAATCAAAGTCGCCTTAGTGTGGACTGAGATAAGACTCAAGAGAGTCGAGTACGGAGTACATATATGCGTGTGCAGTGTATGAATATTGATATGTCCACTAATCCATACTAAGCTTGTTATAGCTGAACTGGAAGCATTGGTGTGTGCTTGAGTCAGACAACTTTTTGATGTCTGAACTTGTATTCGTACGGTGTTTGAGTATGATATGGCCTATTGAGTGGGAGCTCCACCATAGCATATATTATGTTGCATGTGCTAAAGTCGACCCTATAAGGGGTAACGTGATATATTTTTCTCCGTTACCATGTGAGCCTTACAACTATGTAGTATCCTTGGACTTGAACCTATACCATGAAGTTGGAGTTTAGGATGACTTTCTTAGCCTTGTTCTTCAGGGTCATAGAATTGATACGACCACATGAGAAATCCTAGGAAGTCAATTGGACAAAGATGGATTGGTATGAGTATTCAAGGAAGATTATTCGTGACCATACCTTCTGTTTGTGATCCATTGCCCGGGCAATCATGTGTATGAGTTGCATATGATTATGGATACAAACATTATGATTTTGTATTTTATCAAGTGCTGCTCAGGGAAGATCTCTTGAGGAATTGAGAGTGCTTGATCAAGTATGATCGGATTATCTGGGACACATATGGAATTTGATTCTGTTCACTACGTTAGTTATTTATTAACTTAATGCAGTATATCCACTATGTGTCACTAAGTGTGAGTTTCGTTGGGTCGCATACCCCATCACACTGCAAGTTGAGAGAGTTGAGGTTATAAATCATTGTTCTTGTGTAGAAGAATGGGAGATTATTGCCCTAGGTGCCAAGTCGGTGCCCACACAGAATTCCAAGGGTCCCATGAGATGAGACTCTTAGCATCCTTGGGACTCTTCGTATCCCTCTGACTGATCCGCTCTCGTATCGATTCTGTTCTATAAGAGAAGACCTACGATATCTTCTAGAGAATACATGAGGGCTTACAGAGATAAGCTTTCCTTCCTTCTCTCTCTTCATTGGCATTGCGGCTTAGGGGTGTAGACGAATCGGAGACTCGATAGCCCTCAACGATCGATGATCTGCTGCTTCGAAATAAGGTATATTTTCTGTTTTCGACTGGCAATCAGAAGAAAATGAAAGTTGAGAGAACTTTTTCTCTCGATCTGGGCAATCAAAGCTAGACAAAAGATGTTAAAAAAAAAAAAAGATAAAATCGGATGTAAGAGAAAAAGGTCTGATGGAAGAGATGCCTTTTAAGGAAAATGGACGGATGATCTACCATTTTATGTATAAGGCAGGGAGGAAGGGAAAAAAAGTGGTCAAGCATTAAATTCATTTGATAAGCGAAAATCAAACCAAAGTTTTAAAAACTGGACAATATTCAAGAGATCTCAAATGATTATGGGCTTCGTTTGGGAGAGCAAGTAAAGATTGTGCTGCTGATGTCTGAACTTTTGGCATGTAAGAAGCCAATATGTCAAAGTTATATATCATTTTTTTTTTTTTTTATTTTTTATTAATTTGTTTTTAGCTTTAGAGAGATTTTTTTCTCCCTCCCTTCGAATAATGCATATTCCAAAAAACCTGCAGTCTTCCTGGATCTGTAATATAAAGAGTCCTTGCATTTTCATAGCAGCAACGATTGCTTTGTGACCGAGTACAGAATAGAGAAAAAAAGGAGAGAACATATGATAAGTGCATTATTTTTAAGCGAAGTACTTACGGTAAAAACACAAAAAACGCGCAGCAGCTCCTTTTATAGTCTATGCGAAAAGCTGAGAGGTAGAGGAAGAACGAAAGCAAGAAAGAAGCGGCATTAAATGCATTCATTTGATGATGACATCTAGTGATCTGAATGGCCTAGCACCTCGATGGAAAGTAAAAAAAAGGAAAATCCTTTCGTCTAGTAAAAGTGGTAGAGCTAGAGAGTCGTTAGCCCAGAGCTGGGGTGTCGTCGTGCTAAAAGCTTCGGTGTCTTTTGTGAGTACTGGGATGTCGTAGGATTTTGCCTTTCGGGTGTCGTCACGGTAGAGCTAGGGAGTCGTTAGCCCAGAGCTGGGGTGTCGTCGCGCTAAAAGCTTCGGTGTCCTTTCGTGAGTACTGGGATGTCGTAGGATTTCGCCTTTCGGGTGTCGTCCGCTAGAGCTAGGAGTCATTAGCCCAGAGCTAGGTGTCATCGCTCTAAAGGCTTCGGCGTCATACGATTTTGCCTTCCGCCTTTCGGGTGTTACCGCGGTAGAGCTAGGGAGACGTTAGCCCAGAGCTGGGATGTCGTCGCGCTAAAAGAACTTCATTTGACTGAAAAAGATAC
The DNA here is from genome assembly GCA_900491605.1 of Calamus simplicifolius. Lineage (NCBI taxonomy): Eukaryota > Viridiplantae > Streptophyta > Magnoliopsida > Arecales > Arecaceae > Calamus > Calamus simplicifolius. Next base: position 286,500 of record UESW01001959.1, on the reverse strand, counting down.
CCTAGTTAGAAAGCACTTCATTTGCGATCAAGACACCCTAGTTAGAAAGTTATGACACCCGTGTTTTATATATGCTCCTGTGTAAGTTGACTCAATACATAAGCATCAAATTCGTCCATCAAAGTTTTAGAAGGCGGTACAATTCTTTCCTTGTACTCTCTGGTATTAATTGACTGCATACAAGTCTGTCTGTTGCTTGAAGCAGCTCTTTCCTTGACCATTTTTCCTTGATCTTTTTGACTTCTTCTCGACTCCACTCTTTAATCTGTTCTCTCTTGGGCGACCTTTTGTCCTAATTTGTTCAGGATCTTGAATTACAAGCTCTGTACTGGCATAGCTGCGCAATTGGCATCCACGAAATTTGAATATAGGTGTTAGACCATCCATCACTACATTAAATGCATCTTCAGACATGGAGGCTATCTCTGCGAGCTTCATCATCCGATGACTCAGCAAACTATATCTATAATCAATAACATAATATTAACGAAAACATATATTAAGATATTTCAATTAAAAAATTGTCACTGCGTACCATGATTTTTGTGTGCTTTTATCATAACCTTCAGTATTGCAGTCGAATTCATCGAATTGGTATTTCATGTCCTTGCACCATCTCTTCAAGAAGTATTTATCTAGTAAACGAAATACGTCAGTTTGATAAAGAACCAACAAGGCATGCCTACACAGGTACCCCTTGAACTGAAAGGATCGGCACTGGCATTGGACATCCTCAATATTTCTATCGTATGACACGATATAATCTTTGATCATCTCCTTGTCCATTCCATCGACTTCAATCCTTTCATACGACTTTACATAATATACACAACAGTTGCCAGCTTCCTTGATCAATTTAGTATTTGATGCAGCCATTTCAAGGATCTCATTCTAAAATTTTTTGAAAATGCGCCTTGTATACCTTCCTGCAGCTTGTCTCTCAAAAGGTGATGATGTCTTTAGGAAAGCAATCGTTTGCAACGTCCTATTATCTTTCTTATTTTGGCCTTGTACCTTTTTTCCAAGGCATCTTCGTACTTACCTATGAACTCCGTTAGTGTAGTCTTCGAATTTATAAACCCATCGAAGAAGTGATTTATGCCCTCGCTCCTTTGTGAAGATGACATCCTGTTCATAATTTTGTCAACAAAAAAAAGCGTTGAACGCGAACATGAACCAAAGACAATGACATACAAACCTATGAAGAATGTATCCTTTAGGTAAACTGGGACCCATTTATCCCGACATTCGTAAAGGACATTGAACCAATCTATAGACTTGCATTCTTTATATTTCTCCATAACATGTGCCCACCTTTCCTCGAATGACTGTATGGTCAACGAATCATATATCGCCTCATCGAAATCAACCATAAACTTGGGATTTGCTGTGCAAATATGGCCAATCTTTTCAGGTATCTTCTTCAATATATGCCAAAGACAAAATCGATGTCGTGTGTTAGGAAAAACTTCTTTGACAGCAGCCTCGATTGCCTTATCTTGGTCAGTTATTATGGCAATAGGTGCTTGACCACCATTTGCATCCAGCCATGCCTGAAAAACCCATTTATATGTCTCAGTACTCTCATCAGACAACAATGCGCAACCAAGCAAGGTGGACTGTCCATGATGGTTGACCCCGACGAATGGACAAAAAGGCATTTGATATCTGTTTGTCAAGTAGGTTGAGTCAAAGCTTAGAACATCACCGAAGTATGTGCATGCCAATCTTGACCTTGGATGAATCCAGAAGACAGACCTCAGATGACCATTATCATTGAGGTCTAAGGTATAGAAGAAATTGGGATTTCTGAGTTGCATTTTGGTGAAATGAATTACCATCGACTGAGCATCTCCTTCTTTCAGCTTAGACTGACGTTCGCAACAAATGAAGTTACGAGCATCCTTCTCGTGAAATCCAATTGTCTTCTGCCCCCTTTTCTCCTTGCTATGGCAGAGTATATCTGAGTTGTCGAACATTCACGGCATGTAAATTGCTGATCTCTGCCTTCTCTGGTGTGCTGATCCTCCTATGCGACCGTAGATAACCAGTTGATGTTATGGACATCCCATGGTTATGTTCTAGAGAAACCTCAACCAATATCCACTTACCACTTGTAGCATTCAGTCTTGCTTTTATGGATGCCATACAATCAACTTTCCCAGTATCCCTATGATTCATACTCTTCTCTGTTTTTCTAGATTTTCCTTGCCTCCAACACGCCAGGTGCTTGAAGCAAAGTTGTTTTTTTGTTGTTGGCCCTGCTACACACTGTTGTGATTCCAAAACCAACTCGTTTCACGTATCCATTGTAGAACATATATACATCATCTGCTGAATTGAATTCCATTCCAGTTTGAGGAACTACAGTATCATCCACTGCATTTGGAGCGATGGGTGAAGGTGCACGGCCGGGAGTGTTATCGATTTCTTTTCGATCTATAATTTCAGCATCGTCTGTGGAAATATAGGCACACAGTCATGAACAATGATATCCATAGATTTAGTTGTCAATATATCCTGACAAAGGATTAGGACACGAAGGTTAAAACAATACGACACCTATAATCTGAATTCAGAAGTCACGACACCTCAGTTTACAAAAAATGACACTGAAGCTGTAAAATACGACACCAATTCATACACATTAAGGAAGGGCCTAATGACACCATCCTCGACTCAGGTTGTTACCGACACCCTAGTTCTCATCTGACGATACCCTAGCTTTAAGGCGACGACACCCATGCGTTGACTGTTAAGGCGGGGTGTGTCGTCACCTTAAAGCTATAAGCATGGGTGTCGTAGCATTGGAGCTAGGGTATCGTAAGGTTTCAACTGGGGTGTCGCGAAGGATTTTCGGCCAAATCCAATCCTCCTGGGGTGTCACGGGGATTCTCTCCGTGGTCAGTTATAAGCATGGGTGTCGTAGCATTGGTGCTAGGGTGTCGTTATGTTTCCACTGGGGTGTCGCAAAAGATTTTCGGCCAAATTCCTCCTGGGGTGTCGTGAGGTTTCCTCTTGGGACGTCGTCAAGCTTACTACGGTAACCGGGTATTTGGCTTCCCGACACTCTCTTCAGTAATGGTTTCTCTTTTCCCATCCCCCGAAACTCAGTGAGGGGGCGCAACCCTTCGTTTCCTTTGAGTGCCCACTGAGATGGTGGCACGTGGCGAGTTTCCACGATAGCTCAGGCAATCGAAACACCTGCCAGGAGTAGCTTAAATATGGATGGGGGAATGCCTCGTTAATCACCTTTTCAGTTGATCTTCCAAAATTTTTGGATACTGAGATGGCTTCTAGAGGCGAGGGGCGATCGACTGGCCCCATGGGAGCTACCACACAACGGTAACCGTCGATGCAGGTCTTTGCGTCGTCGCTCGCAAACAACGAGCGACTCCAGGGCGGCCGAGCAATACTGGCCATTTCAACGAGAGAGATCGGTCCTGCGTTGGGCCAACAGCCAGCTGGAGGGGCAAGTAGCGTCCCTCCAGCCAGATCACCGAGTTAGCCCCGCAGCGTGGGGAGCTCGGCAGCGCCCGGAGAAAATGACAAGCCCCAGTGAGGGCTTCGTACTTTTTTCTTTTTTTTTCTTCTTGTCTTTATTTGTGTGATGAATAAAAAGAAATTTTACTAACTTTTATGTTTGCTGCCAGACCAAAGGATAAGGGAGCTTGGATGTCGTAACTATTTTTGACCGATTTTATCCTGGGATGTGCTAAAGTTTTCTCCTAAGCGAACGGGTGTCTTAGGTTTGTAACTTGGGTGTCGCGGGCCTTCTCTCTATGGTCAGTTATAAGTACGGGTGTCGTAGAATTGGTGCTAGGTGTTGTAAGGTTTCAACTGGGGTGTCTGAACGACGACATCCTCGACTCAGGCTGTTAACGACACCCCAGTTCTCATCTTATTGGTCCAGATAGTAACCCAAGAGGGGGATGAAATGGGGTTTTTCAAAAATTAAACTCTTTTGAAAATAACCCCCAGCGGAAATAAAAACTTAGATTCACGAATTAAAACAGAGTATGCAAATAGAGAGTTAAGAAAGAGACAATCACGGCAAACACAAGAGATTTTATAGTGGTTCGGTGTACCTACACCTACGTCCACTCCCAAGTACCTCTTGGGTCCACACTATAATCAACTGATTACAGCAGAGTTGTTTTGCAAGCTCACAACTCGAACTTGTTGTTTTCCCGGGTGCACAACGAACCCAGCTGGTTTTCAAGGCTCACCAGCACAAAACCTTACAACCACAAGCTAATGCTTGCACAAGGCTAACAGCCTCAACTGAATCAATCACCAGATTGACCCAGCAAACAATAATTTTACAAAAGCAAAGCTCCTCCAATGAGCAAATATACAATAATAGAACAAAATAAAGAGATAGGAATCAAAGCCTGATTTGCAGATCTTGGTGGCTTCTTCCTTCTCTTCTCTTGAATGGATCTTCCTTTAGTATGCTCTTGAAGCTCAGAAGATCAGAAAACTAGGGCTTCTTCTTCTTTTGAGATTTCTTCAAAATAGAACAGAAAGCTTGGAATCTCTCTCTTTTCTTTTGGGGAATCAGTATAATCTTTCCTTTCGAATTTCCTCTTTTCTCTTTTGATTTTCTGATGATTTCTCTTTTTTTCTTTTTTCTTCTCTTTTTTTTGGATGCAATCAACCCTCTTCTTATAGATCCTTCTTAATCCATAAATAGTGAAAACTATCCGTTAGAAACAAGTGTAAGAAGGATTAGATCCAAATACAATAGCCGTTGGGATTAAAAAGATAAAATAAAGTTTAGAGTTCTGACAGTTCTGGAGTCGTTTCTGACATTCTGGAGTCGGACTCTAACTTTTCTGGAGTCGGCTCTAAATCGAAAATCCCCAATCCGCTCGATCTGGAGTCGTCTCTGACTTTTCTGGGGTCGACACAAAAATCTTCTGGAGTCGACTCTAACAGTCCAGGAGTCGACTCTAAGTCGTGGCCAGAAAAACCATCGTTCTGTCTTTTCTGTTGGAGTCGGCTCTAACAGTCCGGAGTCGACTCTAAGTCTGTGCCGATTTTCGGAGTCGACTCTGCGATTCCATGTGTCGACTCTAATGTCTGCAATCTTACCTTGACATTAGATTCGAACTAGAACTTGATTTGTCTTGTGATTTTGATTAATAAATCAAATCATAAACTGAAAAACTTAATCAAAATCATTAGTAACTTCAAATGTTATACTCAAATAGTTTTGTTAATCATCAAAATCAATCAATTGGGTCAACAATCTCCCCCTTTTTGATGATGACAAAAACTTTGAGTATATGCATTAAAAATTCATTTGAAATAAGAATTATAGACATTGTTAAAGCTTTAAAACTTCCTAACAGAGAATTTGATGCCAATTTCAAAATGAACTTTAAAACATACTTGAGTTCTATTATAAACAGCAATCAAGATGATTTAACTTTACACAGAAAATATTAAGCTCCCCCTGCATTGAATAACTCCCCTATGCAAGGTATGTAAATAAACTGAAATCGATTTGATACCAATTGATTAGAATTTAAAAATTTTCTCTCCCCTTTTGAGATATGCCAATTGATTCATATTGAAATCTTATATTTTTCATTCTCTCTTCTTTTTCTTTCTCTCTCTCCTTTATGCATATACAAATTTCTCTCCCCCTTTTTTGTTATCAGCAATAAGGTGAGTTTAAAAACAATAATGTAGGTTATCAGAGCGAGGTTGTTGGTTCATTCAATCATAGAGATAGTAAACATAATTGTATTTCAATTCAAGATGCATTACATGTGTCAATACATTCACAGTAAAGTACCATATCAATTAGAAATTCCTAGATACAAGCTAACAAAGTATAGTAAACTAGAAATCCTAAGATACAAACCTAATCTTAGGTTTCCTTAGATAGGGTATCACATAGGAAATAGAAGGTCAATCAAACATGTTTGTAACAATTTTCTTCAGATGACCTATCATTTCCATAATCTCATCTTTTTGTGATTTCTTAAAGCCTTCAAGACAACTTCAATTTGAGCAACAGCAAGGTCTATATCTTTCTTTAATTGACCAGTAGCATCTAGATAAGCTCTAGATCCATCTGCAATCCCTTCCATCCTTTCAAAAATCTTATGAAGCTCAGTACAAGGGATCTGCTAATGGAAAATGAAATCAAGTCAAGTCAATCTCCTCCTTAAACTGTCTGATGTCATCTCTCATCTGACAATCTCATTCTCCTCTGACTGTCATACTCAGCTAATAATGCTCTGAGCTGACCAATCTGCATCTGAAAATCTCCAGATACAAATGCTGTCTGAGGTGGAGGTGAAGGGTATGTGCTCGGTCCAGCCTCAGAAGGTCCAGCAGTAGATGGTCCCCAACAGATGGGTCAGGGATGTCCTCTGCTCTGGCCTCCTCAACTCTGCCTCCTTCCTTTTTATCCAAATACCATTTCTTTTCTGAAGCCCATACGGTGAATGGTAGAGACACTGTAGTAATCTGTATGCCTTAATTTCCTAGTGGCTCATTGTCCATATAACACACCTTGGCTTCTAAATACCAAAGTCAGAATCATACCATATGGCAATGTAGATCTCTTCTTGGTAGCTGCCTCTGCCATATAGCCTATCATCATCAGCTAAGATTTACTGGTCTCCAGTGATGATGCAGTCCATCAACAAGATGTCTCGCTCCGAGACATACTCAAATCTTCCTATTTTAGGAAATAAGATCCTCCACAGATATTGTGAAGTAAGCCTGAGTTCCAAATTAAGTTGATTTGCCAAATTTCCTCAAACTCAGATACTTCTCTCCCTAACATCCTAGATAGGGCACCTCCTCTATCATCATGCTGATACTCAATTTAGTCCAACAGTAGGCATCTCAATAAATTTCCAAGGATCTCGGCAGTGATTACAACTTTGTTCCTCTTACAAACTTACTAAACCTCCCTCTCCTCTACTAAATCATTGTAGAACTCTCTTACTAGGGCAGGGTAGGTAGGAATATCCAAAGAACAACCTTTTCCCATCCCATTTCTTTCAATTGACGGCCAATAGCAAAACCCTCCGAAGCAAAGAAATCAAAATCAACTTTTCTTCCGGTTGTAATGGCCTTACCCGCTAATTGGTCGAAGTGGAGAAGATGGTGAAGGTGGAGAAGCATCTTGGGTGGCAGATGATGAAGATGAAGGTTGCCTCCGAATCGTGAACCTCGTGGGAACGGCCGAACCACCAACTAGCACGCCTTTTAGGAGCCATGGATTTGATTGGAATGAGTAATCAAGGATTTGAAGGGTTTGGAGGGTTGGAATCAGTTTGGAACGGCTTAGAAATTTGGAGACGATAGAATCGTTTGGGTGTCGACTCCGCCTTTATATTTTGACCTAGTTCACTTAGAGTCGACTCCCGCAAAGCGAGGTGTCGGCTCCGAACCAGAAAATCTGTCAGCGCCGAATTAGAGTCGGCTCTGCAGAAGCCAGAGTCGGCTCTAATTGCCCAGACAGAACATCAAATAAAACTCCACAAACTCGAAGGTGTCGACTCCACAATAGTTTCAGTGAAAAATTCAAATTTCAAGGATCTGAAACTGATCAAATTAATCATCAAACTCTAGATAAGTGTTCCTTAACAATTGGGGAAACAATGAATCAAATTTCTAGATAAATTTCCTTATTGAACATAGAGGATTTTCAAGAAATTGATGAAGTCTAGATAGTTGTTGTCCTTAAGAGTTTCAGAAAATCATTCTAAAGGATCACAAACTCCTAATTCTCCTCTAAGATAACAAAATCTTTCCTCACTTAATGGTTTGGTAAAAATATCAGCTAATTGATCATTAGTATTAACATATTCAAGACAAACATCATTGTTGGAAACATGTTCTCTAATAAAGTGATGTCTAATTTCTATGTGTTTAGTTCTTGAATGTTGAATTGGATTCTTAGTTAGATTGATGGCACTATTATCACATCTAATAGGAATTTTATCAAGTGTGATACCATAATCTTCAAGTTGTCGCTTAATCCAAAGGATTTGAGCACAGCAACTTCCAGCTGCAACATACTCTGCCTCAGCAGTGGATAATGCAACCGAATTTTGCTTCTTGCTAAACCAAGAGATTAAGTTACTTCCTAAAAGTTGGCATGCCCACTTGTACTCTTTCTATCTAATTTACAACCAGCATAGTCAGAATCAGAATAAGCAATCAATTTTAAGGTTGAGTCTCTAGAATACCATAATCCTACATTTTTAGTTCCATTTAAGTATCTAAAGATTCTTTTAACAGCAAATAAATGTGATTCTTTAGGATTAGATTGATATCTTGCACATAGGCAAACAGAAAACATAATATCTGGCCTACTTGCAGTTAAGTAAAGAAGTGATCCGATCATACCTCGGTAATGCTTCTGATCTACTTTCTTACCTTCTTCATCCTTGTCCAGCTTGCATGAGGGACTCATTGGCGTACCAAGAGGTTTAGCAGATTCCATACCAAACTTCTTGAGTATTTCCTTTGTGTACTTTGTTTGGTTGATGAAAATCCGCTTTCTCTTGTTTGATTTGAAGTCCAAGGAAGAAGTTGAGTTCTCCCATCATGCTCATCTCGAATTCTCCCTGCATTAACTTAGCAAATTCTTGACAAAGGAGATTGTTAGTAGCACCAAATATAATGTCATCAACATAAATTTGAACAATTAATAAATCCTTTTCTTTTCTTTTTAAAAAAAGTTTTATCAACATTTCCTCTAGAAAATCATTT
>UESW01001959.1:248382-277687 GCA_900491605.1 Calamus simplicifolius | reverse complement strand
TTGAAGACGTGGTTTGTAAATTCATGATCTTGAAAAACCAGAAGGTTGTTCAACATAAACTCCTCATTTATAAAACCATTTAAAAATACACTTTTAACATCCATTTAAAATAAGTTGAAATTCATATGACATGCAAATGCAAGTAGTAGCCTAATGGCTTCTAATCTAGCAACAGGTGCAAAGGTTTCATCAAAATCTATACCTTCTTCCTGATTATATCCTTTTGCAACTAATCTAGCCTTATTTCTAATTACCAAGCATTTTCATCCAATTTATTTCTAAAATCGATTTAGATCCTATTATAGGGTGGTTTTTAGGTCTGTCTACTAGGGTCCAAACTTGGTTCCTAGTGAATTGGTTTAACTCTTCCTACATTGCTAACATCCCAATAACTATCTTTCTCAGCTTCCTCTATAGTTTTAGGTTCTATATGAGATACAAATGCAGATGATTATTGATATTTCTCATTGATGATCTAGTCCTTACACCTTGAGATGGATCACCTATGATTAGGTCTTTAGGATGACCATAAGCATATCTCCATCTCTAGGTAGATCTTTATCATTATGAGCAGTATCAATACCATCATCCTTAGGTGAGTCATCATCCTTAGCTTCAGGTTCTTGATCTGAAGATACGTTTAATTTTTATACCTCTTTCAATGAAAGATGTATCTTCCTCATCATCAATTTTACCGAACTTGATGCTAAAGACTCATCAAACACTATATGAATGGATTCTTCTACAACTAAGCTTCTCTTATTAAATACTCTATATGCCTTACTAGATGTAGAATATCCTAGGAAAATACCTTCATTAGACTTTGCATCAAACTTCCCAAGATTATCCTTTCCATTGTTATGAATAAAGCATTTACAACCAAATGCATGAAAATAACCTAAATTTGGTTTCCTATTATGCCATAGGTCATAGGGAGTCTTCTTAAGGATAGGTCTAATCAGGGCTCTATTTAGGATGTAACATGCTGTGTTTATAGCGTCTATCCAAAAATATTTTAGAAGTTGGCTTTCACATAGCATGGTACGGGCCATGTCTTCTAAAGTCCTATTCTTTCTTTCTACAACTCCATTTTGTTGAGGTGTCATAGGTGCTGAAAAGTTATGATGTATGCCTTTTTCAAAACAGAATTTTTTAAATAAGTGATTTTCAAATTTAGTTCCATGATCACTTCTAATAGACACTATGGTAGTGTTTTTCTCATTTGTGACTTTCTTAACGAATTTTAGGAATATTGAGAAAGTCTCATCTTTGTGAGCCAAAAACATTACCCAAGTGAATCTAGAGTAATCATCTACTATCACTAGACCATATTTCTTTCCTCAGACTTGTGGTTCTAGTAGGTCCAAAAAGGTCCATGTGTAGTAGCTCTAGTGGCCTAGTAGTTGAAACAATATTCTTAGATTTGAAAGAAGTTCTTGTTTGTTTTCCAAACTGACATGCATCACATATTCGATTATTTTCAAAATTTAAGCTAGGAATACCTTTAACTAGATCCATTTTCAATAGTTTAGAAATTAGGTATGTGCTTGCATGACCTAATCTACGGTGCCATAGCCAACCAATCTTATTCATCTTAGCATTATTAGCAACTAAGCAATGATTACTTGAAGATAATTACTCAAATCAATTAAGTACACATTGCCATAACGTTTACCAACAAGAATAATGCTATTATCAATGGGATTAGTAAGAGTGCAAACAGAAGCTTCAAAGGAAACTTTGAAACCTTTATCACATAGTTGGCTAATACTTATCAAATTATATTTAAGTCCATCAACATATAAAACATTATCAATATGAGTAGATGGAGCAATTTGAATCTTACCAATACCCATGATATGGCCTTGACCATTATCACCAAAAGTAACTACTCCACCTCTTTTTGATTCAAGGGTGATGAATTGATCTTTGTCACCCGTCATGTGTCTTGAGCAACCACTATCTAGGTACCATTTTCTTTTCAGTCTGATGGCTGCAAGACGCTCCTGCAAAACATTCATGTCTTAATTATAGGTACCCAAGCCTTCTTGGGTCCTTCATGGTTAGATGCATTAAGTATTGTTCCTTTGGGAACCCAAATCATCTTTCTTTTATTATGTGGAGATTTACACATATAAGATTTATGTCCTTTATTTCCACATTTAAAACAAGTAATATTTGATGATTTTTCAGCATGTATAAAAATATTTTTTAAATATTTTTGCTTTTCAAGTGGATTATATCCTAATCCAGCTTTATGAAAGACAGCTTTTTGATTGTCCAAAATCATATTAAGTTTGATAGAGTTCAAGGTAAATTTATCAACTATAGGTTTAAGTCTATCAACTTCATTTTTCAAGCTTTCATTTTCTTTCATCAAAACTTCTTTTTCTACAACATGCTTTTCATTTTCTAAGGATAGTTTTTGCATTTGATTTTTCAAATCTTTGTTCTTTGAACTTAAATTTGCAAATCATCCATTAATTCATAAAAAGCACTATGCAATTTATTGAAAGTAAACTCATCAAGAAAACTTAGACTTACTTCATCATTGTCCGCCATGAAGCATAGATTGGCCATTTCACTCTTTTCTTCCTCTTCGGAACTTGAGCTTTCCGAATCACTCCATGTGGCCATCATTGCCTTCTTTTTGAATTTCTGGGTGCCTTTCTTTAGTTGTGAGCATTCAGATTTAAAATGACCCGGCTTCTTACATTCAAAACAAATAACTTCTTTTTCTTTGCTCTTGTCCTCATCTTTCTTGCAAGGGCTTTTTCTTTTCAAACTTCTTCTTCTTCATAAATTTTTTAAATTTCCTTGTGATGAATGCCATGTCCTCATCATCACTTTCATCTTCATATTCATGAGGCTCTTCCATATATTCAGAAATCTTAAGAGTCATAGTCCTCTTCTTGTTTGACTCATCATCATCAACATGTTGCTTAATTTGAAGCTCATGAGTCATCAAGGATCCTAATAATTCTTCCAGGGGTAGGATACTTAGATCTTTTGCCTCTTGTATTGCAGTCACTTTAGCTTCTCAAGTCCTAGGCAAAGAACATAAAACCTTCCTCACAAGATCAGAATTATCATAAGATTTACCAAGGCTTTTTAAACCATTAACTATATCAGTAAATCTTGTAAACATATCAGTAATAGATTCACATGCATCCATCTTAAACAATTCATACTTATGAACTAGCATGTTAATCTTGGATTCCTTGACTTGATTTGTTCCCTCATGGATAATCTCAAGTCTATCCCAGATTTTCTTAGCAGAAATGCAAATAGATATACGATTGAATTCATTTGCATCTAATGAGCAGTATAAAACATTCATTGCTTTGGCATTAAGTTGTGCCAATTTTTATCATGTTCATCCCATTCCGTTTTCGGTTTAGGAATCTTCATGCCATTAACTCTAGCAGTGGGTGTGTGTGGTCTATTGACTATAATGCTCCATAGATCATAGTCAAGTGCTTGAATGAAAATTTTCATTCTAGCCTTCCAATAACCATAGTTTAATCCATTAAACAAGGGTGATCTATTTGTAGATTGACCTTCGGAAAAAGATAAACCAGCTTGAGTTGCCATGTGGATCTTTAACTCTTGATCGTTAGATCAAATCAAATGAGCACTAGCTCTGATACCAATTGTTGGTCCAGATAGCAACCCAAGAGAGGGGGGGGGGGGTGAATTGGGTTTTTCAAAAATTTAAACTCTTTTGAAAATAAACCCCAGGGGAAATAAAACTTAGATTCGCACAGATTAAAACAGAATATGCACAAATAGAGAATTAAAGATAATGAGACAATCACGGCAAACACAGGATATTTATAGTGGTTCGGTGTACCTACACCTACGTCCACTCCCAAGTATCTCTTGGATCCACACTATAATCAATCTGATTACAGCAGAGTTGTTTTGTAAGCTCACAACTCGAACTTGTTATTTTCCGGGTGCACAACGAACCCAGCTGGTTTTCAAGGCTCACCAGCACAAACCTTACACCACAAGCAAACTGCTTGCACAAGGCTAACAGCCTCAAAGGAATCAATCCTCCGATTGACCCAGCAAACAATAATCATTTTTACAAAACAAAGGCTCCTCCAATGAGCAATATACAATGATAGAACACGAAATAAAGATATAGGAATCAAAGCATGATTTGCAAATATTGGTGGCTTGCTTCTTCTTTTCTCTTGGGTGGATCTTCCTTTAGAATGCTCTTGAAGCTCCGAAGATCAGAAAACTAGGGCTTGCTTCTTTCTTGAGATTTCTTCAAAATGGAGCTATGAAAGCTTGAAATCTCTCTCTTTTCTTTTGGGGAATCAGTATAATCTTTCCTCTCAAATTTTTCCCTCTTTTCTCTTTTGATTTTCTAATGGGTTTCTAAGATTTTTCTCTATTCTTGTCTTTTTGTCTCTCTCCTTTTCAGATGTAGCAAACCCCCTTCTTATATATCAGTTTAATCCATAAATAGTTTAAAACTATCCGTTAGAAACAAGTGTAAGAAGGATTAGAACCAAAAATAGCAGTAGCCGTTGGGATTAAAAAGATAAAAGTAAAGTTTAGAGTCATTCTGACAGTTCTGGAGTCGCGTCTGACATTCTGGAGTCGGCTTTAATTTTTCTGGAGTCGGCTCTAAATCGAAAATCCCCAACTCGCTTGAACTGGAGTCGTCTCTGACTTTTCTGGGGTCGACACAAAAATCTTCTGGAGTCGACTCTAACAGTCTGAGAGTCGACTCTAAGTCGTAGCCGGAAAAACCATCGTTCTGTCTTTTCTGTTGGAGTCGGCTCTAACAGTCCAGGAGTCGACTTTAAGTCTGAGCCATTTTCCGGAGTCGACTATGCGATTCCATGTGTCGACTCTAATGTCTGTAATCTTACCTTGACATTAGATTCAAACTAGAACTTGATTTGTCTTATAATTTTGATTAATAAGTCATATCATAAACTGAAAAACTTAATCAAAATCATTAGTAACTTGAAATGTTATACTCAAATAGTTTTGTTAATCATCAAAATCAACAATTGGGTCAACAATCTGATTGATCGCAATGGTCCGAGATCGATCATCGCCGATCGGGATCATGGCTTCGATAGATCGCAATCGTCGGATCATCGCTGATTGGATTAATCGAAACGATCCGAGATCGATAATCGTCGATCGAGATCATGGCTTGGATCGATCGCAACCATCGGATCGTCACCGATTAGATTGATCGCAATGGTTTGAGATCGATCATCGCCGATCGGGATCATGGCTTTGATCGATCGCAACCGTTGGATCATCGCCGATCAGATTGATCGCAAAGGTCCGAGATCGATCATCGCCGATCGGGATCATGGCTTCGATCGATCGCAACCGCCGGATCATCACCGATCGGATTGATCGCAATGGTCGGAGATCGATCATCGTCGATCGGGATCATGGCTTGGATCGATCACAACCATCGGATCGTCGCCGATTTGATTGATCGCAATGGTCCGAGATCGATCATCGCCGATCGGAATCATGTCTAGGATCGATCGCAACCATCGGATCATTGCCGATCAGATTGATCGCAACGGTCCGAGATCGATCATCGCCGATCGGGATCATGGCTTCGATCGATTACAACCATCGGATCGTTGCCGATCGGATTGATCGCAATGGTCCGAGATTGATCATCGCCGATCGGGATCATGGTTTCGATCGATCGCAACCGTCGGATCATCGCCGATTGTATTGATCGCAACGGTCTGAGATCAATCATCGCCGATCGGGATCATGGCTTCGATCGATCGCAACCATCGGATCATTGCCGAATGGATTGATCACAATGGTACGAGATCGATAATCGTCGATCGGGATCATGGCTTAGATTAATTGCAACCATCAGATCGTCGCCGTTTGGATTGATTGCAACGGTCCAAGATCGATCATCGCCGATCGAGATCATGGCTTCGATCGATCGCAACTATCGGATCATTGCCGATCAGATTGATCGCAACGGTTCAAGACCGATCATCGCCGACCGAGATCATGGCTTGGATCGATCACAACCGTCGGATTGTCACCGATCGGATTGATCGCAACGGTCTAAGATCGATCATCGCCGATCGGGATCATGGCTTGGATCGATCGCAACTATTAGATTGTCCCCGATTGGATTGATCACAACGGTTCGAGATCGATCATCACCGATCGAGATCATGGCTTCGATTGATGGCAACCGTCGGATCGTCGCCGATTGAATTGATCGCAATGGTTCGAGATCGATCATCGCCGATCGAGATCATGGCTTCGATCGATCGCAACCATCAGATCATCGCTGATCGGATTAATCGCAACGGATCGAGATCGATTATCGCCGATCGGGATCATGGCTTCGATCGATCGCAACCATTGGATCATCGCCGATCTGATTGATCACAATGGTCCAAGATCGATCATCACCGATCGGGATCATGGCTTCGATCGATCGCAACCATCGGATCGTCGCCGATCAGATTGATCGCAACAGTCCGAGATCGATCATCGCCGATCGAGATCATGGATTCGATCGATCGAAACCATCAGATCGTCGCCGATCGGATTGATCATAATAGTTCAAGATCGATCATTGCTAATCGGGATCATGGCTTAGATCGATCGCAACCGTCGGATCGTTGCCGATCGGATTGATCGCAATGATCCAAGATCGATCATTGCTGATCGGGAACATGGCTTCAATCGATCGCAACCATCGGATCATCGCCGATCAGATTGATCGCAACGGTCCGAGATCGATTATTACCGATCGGATTGATCACAACGGTCCGAGATCGATTATCGTCGATCGGGATCATGGCTTGGATCGATCACAACCATCGAATCATCACCGATCGGATTGATCGCAATGGTCCAACATCGATCATTGTCGATTGGGATCATGGCTTTGATCGATCTCAACCATCGGATCATCACCGATCGGATTGATCACAACGGTCGGAGATCGATCATCGTCGATCGGGATCATGGCTTTGATCGATCGCAACCATCGGATCATCGCTGATTGGATTGATCGCAATGGTCCAAGATCGATCATCGCCGATTGGGATCATAGCTTCGATCAATCGCAACCGTCGAATCATCACCGATCAGAATGATCACAACGATCCGAGATCGATCATCGCCGATCGGGATCATGGCTTCGATCGATCACAACCATTGAATCATCGTCGATTGGATTGATCGCAACGGTCCGAAATCGATCATCGCCGATCGGGATCATGGCTTCGATCGATCGCAACCGCTAGATAGTTGCCGATCGGATTGATCACAACGGTTCGAGATCGATCATCGCCGATCGGTATTATGGCTTGGATCGATCACAACCATCAAATCGTCGCTGATCAGATTGATCGCAATGGTTCGAGATCGATCATCGCTGATCGGGATCATGGCTGGGATCGATCGCAACCGTCGGATCATTGCCGATCAGATTGATCGCCATAGTCCGAGATCGATCATTGCCGATCGAGATCATGGTTTTGATCGATCGCAACCGTCGAATCATCACCGATTGGATTGATTACAACGGTCCAAGATTGATCATCTCCGATCGGGATCATGGCTTCGATCGATCGCAACCATCGGATCATTGCCGATTGGATTGATCACAACGGTACGAGATCAATAATCATCGATCGGGATCATGTCTTGGATCGATCGTAACCATCGGATCATCGTCGATCGGATTGATCACAACGGTCCAAGATCGATCATCGCCGATCGGGATCATGGCTTCGATCGATCGCAACCGTCGGATCGTTGCCAATCGGATTGATTGCAACGGTCTGAGACCGATCATCGCCGATCGGGATCATGGCTTGGATCGATCGCAACCGTTGGATCGTCGCCGATCGGATTGATCGTAACGGTCCGAGATCGATCATCGCTGATCGGTATCATGGCTTGGATCGATTGCAACTGTCGGATCGTTGCCGATCAGATTGATCGCAACGATTCGAGATCGATTATTGCCGATCAGGATCATGGCTTGGATCGATCGCAAACGTCGGATCATCGCCGATCGAATTAATCGCAACAGTTCGAGATCGATCATCGCCAATCGGGATCATGGCTTCGATCGATCGCAACCATCGGATCATTACCGATCAGATTGATCGCAACGACCCGAGATTGATCATCATGGATCGGGATCATGGCATCGATCGAACGCAACCGTCAGATCATCGCCGATCGGATTGATCGCAATGGTTTGAAATCGATCATCGCCGATCGGGATCATGGCTTCGATTGATCGCAACCATCGGATCATCGCCGATCGGATTGATCGCCATAGTCTGAGATCGATCATTGCCGATCGAGATCATGGCTTCGATTTATCGCAACCGTCGGATCGTCGCCGATCGGATTGATCGTAATGGTTTAAGATCGATCATCGCTGATCGGGATCATGGCTTAGATCGATCGCAATCGTCGAATCATTGCCGATCGGATTGATCGTAACAGTCCGAGATTGATCATCGTCGATCGGGATCATGGCTTGGATTGATCGTAACCATCGGATCATCGCTGATCTGATTGATCATAATGGTCTGAGATCGATCATCGCCGATCGGGATCATGGCTTCGATCGATCGCAACCATCGGATCGTCGCTGATCAGATTGATCACAACGGTCCAAAATCGATCGTCACTGATTTGGATCATGGCTTCGATTGATCGCAACCGCTAGATCGTCGCCGATTGGATTGATTGCAAGGGTTCGAGATCGATCATCGCTGATCGGGATCATGGCTTGGATCGATCACAACGGTCGGATCGTCACAGATCAGATTGATCGCAACGGTCAAAGATCGATCATCACCGATCGGGATCATGGCTAGGATCAATCACAACCATCGGATCATTACCGATCAGATTGATCGGCACGGTCTGAGTTCGATCATCGCCAATCAAGATCATGGTTTCGATCGATTGCAACCATCAGATCATCGTCGATTGGATTGATCACAACGGTCCGAGATCGATCATCTCTGATTGGGATCATGGATTCGATCGATCGCAACCATCGGATTGTTGCCGATTGGATTGATCACAACGATACAAGATTGATAATCGTCGATCAGGATCATGTCTTGGATCGATCGTAACCATCGGATCATCACCGATCGGATTGATCGCAACGATCCGAGATCGATCATCACCGATCGGGATCATGGCTTCGATCGATCGCAACCATCGGATCGTTGCCGATTGGATTGATCGCAACGGTCTGAGACTGATCATTGCTGATCGGATTGATCACAACGATCTGAGATTGATCATCGCCGATCGGGATCATGGCTTGGATCAATCACAACCATCGGATCATTGCCGATCAGATTGATCGCAACGGTCCAAGATCGATCATCGCTGATTGGGATCATGGCTTGGATCGATCGCAACCGTCGGATCATCGCCGATCGAATTGATCGTAATAGTTCGAGATCGATCATCGCCGATCGGGATCATGGCTTGGATCGATCGCAACCGTCAGATCATCGCCGATCGAATTAATCGCAACGGTTCAAGATCGATCATCTTCGATCGGGATCATGGCTTCGATCGATCGCAACTATCGGATCATCACCGATCAGATTGATCGCAACGGTCCGAGATCGATCATCGTCGATCGGGATCATGGCTTCAATCGAACGCAACCGTCGGATTGTCGCCGATCGGATTGATCGCAACGGTTCAAGATCGATCATCGCCGATCGGGATCATGGCTTTGATCGATCGCAACCATCGGATCATCGCCGATCGGATTGATCGCAATAGTCCGAGATCGATCATCGCCGATCGAGATCATGGCTTGGATTGATCGCAATCGTCGGATCATCGCCGATCTAATTGATCGCAATGGTCCGAGTTCGATCATCGCCGATCGGGATCATGGCTTCGATTGATCGCAACCGTCGGATCATCGCCGATCGGATTAATCGCAACGGTCCGAGATCAATAATCGTCGATCAGGATCATGGCTTGGATCGATCACAACCATCGAATCATCGCCGATCGGATTGATCGCAATGGTTCAAGATTGATCATCATCGATTGGAATCATGGCTTCAATCGATCGCAACTATTGGATCATCGCCGATCAGATTGATCGCAATGGTCGGAGATCGATCATCGCTAATTGGGATTATGGCTTCGATCGATCGCAACCATCGGATCGTCGCCAATCGGATTGATCGCAACGGTCCGAATCGATCATCGCCGATTGGGATCATGGCTTCGATCGATTGCAACCGTCAGATCGTTGCCGATCGGATTGATCGCAACGGTCTAAGATCGATCATAGCCAATCGGAATCATGGCTTCTATCGATCGTAACCATCGGATCGTCGCCGATCGAATTGATTGCAACGGTCCGAGATCGATCATCATCGATCGGGATCATGGCTTCGATTGATCACAACCGTCGAATCATCGCTGATCGGATTGATCGCAATGGTCCAAGATCGATCATCGCCGATCGTGATCATCACTTGGATCGATCGCAACCGTCAGATCGTTGCCGATCGGATTGATCGTAACGGTCTGAGATCGATCATCGCAGATCAGGATCATGGCTACGATCGATCGCAACCGTCGGATCATCGTCAATCGGATTGATCACAACGGTCTGAGATCGATCATCGCCGATCGGGATCATGGCTTCGATCGATCGCAACCGTCGGATCGAAAATTAAAAATTCGTTACTTAAAAATTATGGTTTTTATAAAAACAAAAATTAAAAAAATTAGTTATTATGTGATGTAGTTAATTTTGTCGCTATTTAGCGACACATTAGCGGTGCATATCACAAAAAATAAAAAAAAATTAATTCAGCGACGCACTTAATTGCGTTGCTATTTAGCAATGCATTAGCGATGCAAATATCTAGAAAATAAATTTTTTTATTAATTCAGTGACACAATTAATTGAGTTGCTATTTAGCAATGCATTAGCGATGCATTTTCCTAGAAAATAAAAAAAGTTCCCTGCCGATTTTTGCCGGCAAAATAGCGACGCATTAACGATGCAATTATTTGCATCGCTAATTTTCACAGAAAAAAAAAAAAAATTTCCACCAGTTATTGTCTCCAAAATAGCGACGCATTAGCGATGCAATTATTTGTGTCGCTAATTTCCCAAAAAATAAATAAAATTTGCCGCCGGCCAAATTAGCGACGGATTAGCGATGCATAATTGCGCGCTAATCCATATTATATTAAAAAAATTAGCGAGGGATTAGCGATGCTAAATTGCATCGCTAATCCCTAATATAAAACATGAGTTGCGCTCGGCCCCGCCCCCGGCCTCTTCTTCTTCCTCTTCTTGCCCTAACCCTTAAGTAGTGTCCCCTACTACGGCTCCTCTCGCCCCCTCCCCCGGCACAAGGAACCCACCGGCGACGGCACC
Organism: Calamus simplicifolius; assembly: GCA_900491605.1. Classification (NCBI taxonomy): domain Eukaryota; kingdom Viridiplantae; phylum Streptophyta; class Magnoliopsida; order Arecales; family Arecaceae; genus Calamus; species Calamus simplicifolius. The sequence goes on along the minus strand of UESW01001959.1, from coordinate 266,238 downwards.
CCCCCCTTCGAAGCAAGGAACCCCCGGTGGCGTCCCCAAATTAGTGAGGTAAGCCCCCCTCCCCCCTCCCCCCACCCCCCCTCGCCCTCCTATTTTCGGCCACAGCCAGGCCACCGTTTTATTTAAAAAAAAGGTGTCGGGTGGGGTTTTTTCCCACCCTAAGGCCACGGCCACGGTCGCGACCGTGGCCGGCTGTGGCCTGGCCACGGTGGCCAAGCCACCATTTTTTTAAAAAAAAAGGGGTCAGGGTGGGGTTTTTCCCCCACCCCTGCCGTCTCCGACCACAGCCACGGCCGTGACCTTGGTCTCAGGCCACGGCCGCGGCCGTGGCCGGCGGTGGCCTGGCCACGGTGGCCAGGTCACCATTTTTTTAAAAAAATAGTGGGTGGGTTTTTTTTTCTCATTCATTATGAATTTTTTTTAAAATTTATTTATGTTTATGAACTCAATTTTACATGAAATATTAGAGAAATTTGCATGTAATCTATAATCTTGTAATGCATAATTTGAAATTTGCATAATATTTGATATATTTAAATTTGATATATTTAGATTTATAATGTCTTATGTTATCGAATCTGTTTATTTCTTAAAATATTGTTCATGATATATTATTATTAGAATGCTTATCATGCAATTTATATGGTTTTGATAGTTTAGATAATTAAATTTTTAATGAATTTATATTTCTTTATTACCTGTTTATTTTGGCTTAGCAAATTTTAAATATTTAGTTTTTAAATATTGTCATAATCATTTTCTTAGTAAATTAGAAAAAATTTTAGAATATTCATGTTCTTCAATTGAAAGAAATTTGATATAGCAAACCATAATTTGATATAATTCCTCAAATTCTAAACAAACCAATCAAAATAAATTCGATATCATGAAGGAAAAATGATATAGCTCATTTAGAACTAAATTTAATGCAAGAATATTAAATTTGATATAGTGAACTCAGATTCAAGTACTGAAAGAATATAACTCCTTCTAATAAAAAGAATCTCATCCGGCACAACTTAGATGTTATACATATTGGGAAAATTTCTTTGATAACATATTTAACATGGTACTAAACATCCCAGGAAAACCAAAGATACTGCACAGTCGAGAGAAGAACTTAATCAGTATTGCAGAAGAGGTGATTTGAGAAGGAATGTTGACGGGACCTATCCTAAAGCCTGTTACACTCTTGACAAAAATTTATGAGAAGTTTTATGTAACTGGATTAGAGGATTAAAATTTTCTGATGGTTATGCTTCAAATATCGGTAGGTGTGTGGACCTGCATAAGCTCAAGTTGTTTGGCAAGAAGAGTCATGTCTGTCATATTTTCATGCAACTGTTATTGCCCATAGCTTTTCGTGAGTTGCTTCCGCAACATGTGTGGAAGGCATTGACAGAGCTCAGCTTGTTCTTTAAGGAGTTATCTGTCGTAGTCATTACTTCTGCATCCATGGAAAGGCTTGAGGAGGAAATTTCAATTATTTTATGCAAGCTGGAGTGAATATTTCCTCAAGTTTTTTTGACTCAATAGAATATTTATCGGTTCACTTGCCATACGAAGCACATATAGCTGGTCCCGTGCAGTATTGCTGGATGTATCCTTTCGAGAGGTAAACACCCAAATCAGTAATACATGTTGACATTTCAAATATTATTTTATTTATGCAAGGAAGTTGGTTTATTTATATTTTTAACTTTATATATAGGTATCTTAAGAAGTTAAAAAATAATGTGCGGAATAAGGCAAGGGTTGAAGGTTCTATATGCAATGCACACATGGTTGAAGAAGTTTCAGCTTTTGCCTCGCATTACTTTGAGGGCCACGTTCATACGAGGACCCGCAATCTTGGTCGTAATGATGACATATGTGTGGATGAAGGAGAACCTACTGATGGTAGAATATCAATATTTAAAAGTATCGGCCATTCATTTGGGAGGCAGAAGTCAAGACAATTAAGCGATGTGGAGTATAATGCATCACATTATTACATCCTAATGAACTGTAGAGAAGTCGACCCATACACTGAGTAAGTATATGTACACTTCATTAATTGCTTAATTAGAACTTCTACTTTAAATTATAAAATACCATACTATTTAATTGCTAATAGAAGTTTTAATTGTTATAATCTCTTAAGGATGTATTATGATAGACAACGACAGATGAATCCCAGCATCTGTCAAATTGCCATTGGGTAGAAGTTAGAAACGGAGTTTGGTTTTATGAATTTGTGAGTGCTATCACTTAATAAATTACAATAATGGCTTTTATTTGTCGAATTGATTGTGAATAGCTTATTAATTTATAGGTAAACGGTCCATGGTTCACAACCGATAATATTTTCATTAAATGTCTAGCGCAGTGGCCATTGACGACCTAACTACCTATACTGGCTATGTTGTTAATGGATACAAATTTCAAATTGAATGACTAGCATCTTCAAGAGGGACATAGAATTGGGGCGTATGTGTTAAAGGAGAAAGTGCTGGAGAAATATGTAGGATTATTACTGAAAGTTAGTAGAGGTGGTCGAAGTTGAATATCCCGGTTGGCCTATGAAACGAACTGTATTATTTCGTTGTGATTGGTTTGATCCGATAATTTCTGTCGGTAAAAGGGTTCATAACGACTACAATCTAGTTGAAGTAAACCATCGATGAAGATTGCAGAAATATGAACCATTCATTCTTGCATCCCAAGCTCAGCAAGTGTTTTACTACGGATATCCAAGTTTGCGCAACGACAAGCGAGATTGGTGGGCTGTTTCTAAAATCGTTCCACGTTTAACAATCATATTAAATGAGAGTTTATCACGTCAATCAATTGAGTGCCCTGCATTTCAAGAGGATGAGATGGAAATGCATGCAATTGAGGACAACACAAGGGCTCCTGAAACATCACTTAGAGATCCAAATAGTAATGTCCAAGAAATTGAGGATGCAAATGTTCGGTTTCCTTCCGATGATAATGAAACTGAATCACAGTCCGATACGACATCAAATGTTGAACCAATATTTACAAAAGAAATGACACTGATTAAAGATATAGGTTCATTCAATTTTGATTTATTTTTATAAGTGTTAAATTTTTGTATATTTATTAATTATTCATAATTATATTACGTTGCATTAATCTTTAGTATTTACAGTATGATGGACCGAGGTAGATCTACCCCTGACGAACATAGCCCTACTGCGTCACATCCCACTACCAGCCCTGATGCACGGACTTCCACCTCTCCAGGCATCGACGCTCATCCTGTATTTTCTCTACCTGATCGGCACAGACCTCTGAGAGTTCTTCTTTGGTCAATCGCACCGTACTTCGATTGGATGCCGATGGGCTGTAAGTATATACTAATTGTAACTATGTGTTTATGTTTTTAAGTTAATTACTTATTTTAATTAGTTTTTTTAACAGCTTTATTGAGCAGCATACTATATCGAGCCGGATTAGCTTTATATTTCAGAGTCGTGCTGATCCCAGTGGCTACAATTGGCACCATGTATCTGCAGCCATGAGGGAGTTTTATTTTTAGAGTTTCAGGTAAACTTTTTAAATATTTTATAACTGATATAAAATTTTTTAATCTTAATATATTCTAAAACTAACTATTTATTTCAATGCAGAAAAAGTTTACGTGGGACCCTACCATCCATGATGCCATTAGGGAAGCATGAAATGCTCTTACGGCACGCCAATACTCCGACATGCTCTATCGTTGGAGGAGTTCGGGTGACCATCCAGGGCATGTACCGAAGGGTATTTGGGCCAGCTGGCAGCAGGCGTGGCAGTCTGAGGCATGGATGAGGAGGTCCGCATCAGCCAGTACGAACCGTCGATCTGAGAAGGACGGTCGTGGCACGGGCCTCTCCTGTCACACTGCGGGTTCCATTTCTATTTAGAAGCATAGGCGCCGTATGGTAACAAAACATAAACAATTTAAATACTAATTTAGTCATTTACAAATTCTTGCATTTATATTCTTTCTTCTACTTTTGTAGTCCGAGCAGGAGGGCAGAGATCCTAGTGAGTTTCGTTTATTCAGGGCGATACACACGGAAAGGATGGTTCCTGGGTCGATACACGATCACGGGAGGTTGGGGTAAGAAATTAGCTTTATATTTTATTTATTTAATTTCTAAAATTTTATTTAGCTTTATATATTGATTCATTTATCATTGATTTTATAATTCAAAGGCATGAGTCGAGGAGCTTCAGTCTCAGGCTTCGCAGGTCGACTCCACTGATGGGGGGCCAGCCGTTGAACTCTCACCAGAGGAGAGTCGACGTGTGTTTTTGGAGGCTGTTGGTGCCCAGCCGCAAGACCGTAGGGTCTATGGTTTGGGCACAAGAGCTTCAGATATTTTTCCTATCAGGGCTCCAGTTCACATGGTTCTGGCGATATTCCTTCCGAGCAGTTAGACGATATTCGAAGATCTATTACGAAGGAAGTTTGCCAGGAGGTTCGGGAGGAGCTTGCAGAGATGAGAGAGCAGATGCATCAGATGCAGGATTTAGTTCATCTCATATCGCAGGATCCATTTCAGCCTCCGTAGCCTCCATAGTCGCTTGCAGATACATGATGTATTTTTTTTCACTACTTGATGTTTTTTTTATTTTTTTGTTTTGTATATGAAAATTTTAAATAATTAATAAAATAAATTTTTATCTATTTTTGAAAATTTTGTAATGATTGTTTTGGTCAATTGTATTAGCAATTACATTGTATTAGGAAGTTTAATTTTATTATTTTTTTTTTTTAAATAAATAAATTAATTTACTTTATTTTTTAAAAAAATAAATAAATTAATTAGCGATGCTATTTTCCATTGCAAATAATTTAAAAAAAATTAAAATTTATTTTATTTTATTTTTTTAAAAAAATAAATAAATTAATTAGCGACGCAATTGCGATAAGATTTTCTATCGTAAATATTTTTAAAACATTTATTTTTAAAGTATCGATGCATTAGTATGCGTCGCAATATTGCGACGCATTTAGGGGCATTGCAATTATTTTAAAAAATTAAAAATTTATTTATTTTATTTTTTAAAAATAAATAAATAAATTAGTGATGCTATTTTCCATTTTAATTAATTTAAAAATATTAAAAATTATTTTATTTTAATTTTTTTAAAAATAAATTAATTAATTAGCGATGCAATTGCGATGAGATTTTCTGTTGCAAATATTTTTAAAAATTTATTTTTAAAGTAGCGAAGTATTTAGGCTGCGTTGCAATATTGTGATGCATTTAGGGGCGTCGTAATATATTGCGATGCATTTAGGGCATCGCAGAGAGTCGCTGTTTAGCGACGCAATTGAGACAAATTAAAATTATGATGAACATTTTAGCGATGCCTTTATTGCATCGCTAATGCGTCGCTATAACTTGTTTAGTGACGCATTAGCGATGCATTTTGGCATTTTAATTTTCTTGTAGTGATAGCAGCCGGAGCAGATGGAGTTCCTCAGAGGCTTGAAAAAATTGGCCATGGGACCACAAATGCAACAGTCCATTGTTGCCTCTTGATTTCTTCTTCTATTTCATAAGAAGTCAAGAGATTGAACTTCACCTTTCTTCGGGTATATATGCCATGAGGAAGCATAAGTTCAATTTTTTTCCAGCATTTGGTGGGTACCGACTTGTTTCAAATTCTTTGTTGGCTTGAGTAGCTGGGAAGGCTCCCCCTCGAACTCATCCATGACAGCATGAAAACTGATAGTAAGTACCCTTCGTCTTTTAAGAAATTCCATGAGGATCACATGTGGCCCGGCCCCCAAGGAAAAGAAATGAGATTTGGTCAGTTCTATGCTCGATTTATTTGTCCGAAGTTGACGCAGGCTCTTCCATCCTAGTCCTAACTAGTTTTGAAACCAGTTGGGAGACAATTTTATCTCCACAAGTGCTATCTTAGGCCATCGAATGTTCCATTGGTTTATTAAGTGAGAATTTCAGTAAATTTTATTTGGATTTTTTGATATTATATGAGTATCTAAAATCTTTTTGATACATTAACGATGTAGAACTGAATACACAGTTTTTATTTATTCTTTATATTTAAATTCTATTATTTTTATTAAACTAAATGTTTAAATCTAAATCTAATTACGGACACATAAAACTTATCCATAGTGTTCTTTAGTCTATGTGATCAGAGCTAGGTTTGCTCAAAATTTTACTTTAAAGAATTAGTAAAGGAAGTATTATTTAAAATTTTATAATTTTATTAAATATCATAAATCTTTTTAATGTATAGTTGATGTGACAACAAACACATATGAGCATTAACTCACATATATAGGCATTGGATGAACCGTTAGACATCCTAACTTGCTTCTAGCTACTTAAGGATTATTACATCTATGTACTTGTCAATGAATTGCCTAAACTGCCTAGGGTCCTACAAGTGAGGGCATGAGCCTGCATAAGTGGAGATGGGTGTTAATAATCACTTTGAAGATCTAAACTAGTCTAAAAGGCTACTTATAATTTGAATATTGAATTGGTTCTAAGTAGAATAGAATGAAGGAAGCAGATTCATGTAGCTGACCCATATAGTTGGAAAAAGGCTTAGATGAGTTGAGTTGAGTTGAGAAACAAGTCCGGAAGGCCCTATTATTTAACAAGGAAGAGGAGGAATCAAAAGGACATTTTTGAACTTTCTATGGAGAAGAACAAATTCCATAAGGATGGAAGAGTTGATTAATGAAAGAGTAGAGTGGGCAGAATGATTAGCCAGAAAGGTGAGAGGGACTCTCCAACCCAAAAAGATTGAAGAGAGAGGTGTGAAACGGCACATCCCAACCACCATCTTTCTCTCACACAACCGCCAGGTATATAAATCATAATTTATAAACGAAATGGAGATGGTAATGTTTGTTAGAAGAACATTGGGCTTAGCATAGTTTGGTGGGGTTTTATCTACTCTTGTTCAAGCTCCAACTAAGCTAAAGTTGCAATAATTTAATCATGAGGTAGAATGGGCCATGCACAACGTACATGGAACCCACCAGAGGCTCTAACTACCTCTAGATATTCAGATATCGGAAGAGCGGTCTTGCAACCACCTTAATTTTATTGTGATCATATGGTTTAGGAACTTGTTTTTAATTTATTTGTCAAATAATATGATTTAGGAGTTGAAAATTTCTGTAAATGTGTATTGGGTTAAAAGAACTCATTAATTGTTAGGTGAAATGATACCATATTGAGATCATCAAGTCTAATGGATCATTCCAAATAAATTGTGACAACAAATATTATGGGGTCTCATGAGTCTGCTCAAAATAATCTTTAATGTTGTCTTGAGAATTCAGTGTACAATGCTTGATCTTAGCGGAGCCATTTAGGTTTGTTTTAACAAAGATCGAAGTCCTTCCTAAGTCCTGGTTTATTGCGTTGGTGTACAAGAGAGATGTTAGGTCGAGCGGATTTAGATCCCGCCAAGTGCTTGGATATTTAAAAGGGTCTGACATCCATGGTAGAATGACAGCCTCTCCATCCAAAAATCTAAAAATCTAATGGGGCTAATGGAGCAATACCCTTCCAATGGTGACGATGGAGCGGACAGAGCAATATCCAATCAATGATGATGATTGTACCTCCAGATGACCTCCAGCTAGCCATCCGGTTAGGACCTTTAATTGACCACTCGAGTAGGACCTTCAGTTGATTACCCAGGTAGGACTTTCAGTTGATCACTTAGGTAAAACCTTTAGTCGACGATTCAGGTAGGACCTCCAGTCGATTACCCAGGTAGGACTTTCAGTTGATCACCTAGGTAAAACCTCCAGTCGACCATTTGGATAGGACCTCTTATGGATCCCGCACAATCCCTGCCATTCGTGATGGTTTATAGGATTCTGCAGTGATCTGAAATCATAACAAAGATATTTCCGCCGCCTCTGATTGCGGAACATGGGGGGCAAATCCTGCTAATTCCGTAACGACCATCCTAGCCCAGCAAATCCTACCAATCCTAACATGTCACGCGGGAAGAAAATCCTGTTGATTCGGTTATGGCCACTCTGGCCCTGTAACACATGCTGTAGGATTGGTCGATCAAAGTTAGAATATAGGCTCCATGTTATTAATGTTTCCTTTTTAAGTTTGTTGAGCCTTAACCCGTTACCTAGCAAGATAAGAAACAAAACCACGGATAGGAAGATGCCACACCTAAAATATCAATAGCACTCAAGAACTCTAGATGATAAGTCGGTTATTTGAACGCCATAAGAATTAACTTGATAAGTTCAAGAGTCTTCTCAAGAAAATAAGAACACAAAGACCTCAAAAAATCTTTCATAATAATCTCATAATAATCTACTAATAAAATTAAAAGTGTTTACAATATATAGGAGTCGAGTCTACTAACTTAGAAAGTCCATAATGGTGTTTTTCGAGCTAAAATTAATCCCCAAAAAATGGTTGAAAATATTTAGAAATAAAAGATAAGGTAACTAAAAATGTCATCTCTTAAAAAGTACCCACAAATTACATATATGGCTCTCAAAAATAGGAAGGTATATGCCAGAATTATAAATCTGTTGACGCCGAGTCACTTTCTTCAAACGTCGTGGAAACGGACGTCCTCCTCTCGTTGGGCTCCTGCAAGAAAAGTTCCCAGAGACCGGATGGTGGGGACCCTCCGACATTCAAGTTAGTCACTCGAGAACAGACGAGAACTACTAGCAGAAGGAAGCTAGAAAGTTAGGGTTTAACTAGTAAGAAGAAGCTAGAAAAACCAGAGTTCTTGGATCCTTGCTTACAGTGAGAGTGCGCTTTTCTACCTGTTCGAAGATACACCTTTCCGTTCCAGAAGATTGCTAATTTCAAGGTGCCTCATTCAATAATGGACAAAAAATGAGGCTAACAATGACATATCGTACTATCACCATGCACATCGGAGGTGTCCTGCGTCACCTATCAGTACGGCCTCATAGGTGTCTGGCATCCGTAGTTATACCTGGTGGGCACCGCTGCCGATGTGACCGCGCACAGTTATAGGTAGGTGGTGGATCGTACACTGTAACGGGGTATGGTCATGCACACTGACAGACACACGATGACCATACGCCGTTATGAGGTATGGCCACACACTGCTACGGATGTGCGGCGGACCATGCGGGCATGCCAAGTGGCTCAAGGCTATAGGCTGCTGGGCTCAAGGGCCAGACCATGTATCAGGCACTGTTCATGCAGCCCAAGACTGAGGGGGTCTCGAGGGTTGAGATACTGTTCATAGGGCCTGGGAGCTGTGGCTCGAGGTTGAGACTAGAACTCGAAGCTGGGCACTGTTCATGTAGCCCGAGACCGAGGGGGCCTCAGGGGTTGAGATACTGTTCATAGGGCTCGGGAGCTGTGGCTCGAGGCTGAGGCTGGAACTCGAAGCCGGGCACTGTTCATGTAACCCGAGACCGAGGGGGTCTCGGGAGTTGAGATACTGTTCATAGGGCCCGGGAGCTGTGGCTCGAGGCTGAGACTGGAACTCAAAGCCGGGCACTGTTCATGTAGCCCGAGACTGAGGGGGTCTTGGGGGTTGAGATACTATTCATAGGGCTCGGAAGCTATGGCTCGAGGCTAAGGCTGGAACTCGAAGCCGGGCACTGTTCATGTAGCCGAGACCGAAGGGGTCTCGGGGGTTGAGATACTGTTCATAGGGCCCAAGAGCTATGGCTCAAGGCTGAGGCTGGAACTCGAAGCTGGGCACTGTTCATGTAGCCCGAGATCGAGGGGGTCTCGGGGGTTGAGATACTGTTCATAGGACCTAGGAGCTGTGGCTCGAGGCTGAGGCTGGAACTTGAAGCCGGGCACTGTTTATGTAGCCCGAGTCCGAGGGGGTCTCGAGGGTTGAGATACTGTTCATAGGGCCCGAAAGCTGTGGCTCGAGGCTGAGGCTGGAACTCGAAGCCGGGCACTGTTCATGTAGCCCGAGACCGAGGGGGTCTCAGGGGTTGAGATAATGTTCATAGGGCTCGGGAGCTGTGGCTCGAGACTGAGACTAGAACTCGAAGCCGGGCACTGTTTATGTAACCCGAGACTGAGGGGGTCTCAGGGGTTGAGATACTATTCATAGGGCCCGGGAGCTATGGCTCGAGGCTAAGGCTGGAACTCGAAGCCAGGCACTGTTCATGTAGCCCGAGACCGAGAGGGTCTCGGGGTTGAGATACTATTCATAGGGCCCAGGAGCTGTGGCTCTAGGCTGAGGCTAGAACTCGAAGCTGGGCACTGTTCATGTAGCTCGAGATCGAGGGGGTCTCGAGGGTTGAGATACTGTTCATAGGATACCGAGGGGGGCTCAGGAGGCCGAGAGGGCCTCCGTCAGCCGCCGTTACCGTTTATTCTGACGGCGTTGGATCAGCCATATCACATAGAATACCTGAAAATGAAATGTAAGCTAGACCTTTTTCATCCAAATTGATTGGAGCCAGTGTGTTTGTAAGCAAATCAGAGAGGTAAAATCTCACTTGCTTACCTCAAAAGTTATGGGGGAAAATATAAAGTTAAAATGAGAAGATGAATGACCAGTAAGATAGAACAATGTATAAAATGAAGAACAGAGGGTGGGCAGTAAGATACGAAGACAACCTTTTGAATTCCAACCTTGAACTTGTTCAAAGCTCCCAATCTCTTGGCCCACCAGAATCAGCAATTAAGAAGGGTGTTAATGCTTATTCATCTTACAGTCACTCCCAAAATTCATGAGAAAAAAAATAGGGATGACATTCGTGGATCCTATTCATGAGCTCCAAGCTCTGATAGATGACATCCGTGAATCCGAGCTCCAGCATGCTGTTAACCATCGGACGTAGATAAAAAGAACATGAGTTATATATTAATAACACATGGGCCTTCTTGTAGACGATGTTGGCGAAGCGGCGGCCAATACCTTTGATGGAGGTGAGGGCGAACATGATCTTCTGCTTCCCATCCACGTTCATGTTCAGCACACGAAGGATGTGCTGGAAATCCTTGTTCGCGATCAAAGACTGCGAACAAAAACTCCCCATCGAAAATGACCAAAAAGCAAAAAAAAAAAAAAATGAAAGGAAAACGTGTGGACCACATTCTAAAACAGAGGAAAATCAAAGAAATTTAAAGAATAGACCGACTATGGTGGATAGGGTTTCTTCCCTTCGCCGGCGGGAGGCAAGAGAAGCGAAGATAGCCACAGAATGAAAAAAAAAATGCTGGTGACCGGATCCGGCACCCAAGACGATGATGCCGAATCTAGCCTTCCATCTCTCTTCATCATAGTGGAGTCTCCACAAATGAAACCCTAGAACAATACTATGGATGGAAGAAAGAAATTTGATTTTGGGTATCGCGAGTGTTTCATTTAGGAAAAGGGGAAGTGAATTAGGAGGACAGAAATTATATTAGACTACGTCTTAATTAAAATATATTTGACTACATCTTAATTAAAAATATTTTAGACTACGTCTTAATTAAAAATGTAGTCTTTTATATTATAAAATATTAAAATATAATCTTTTTATATTATCAGATAATATAAGACTACGTCTTAATTAAAAATGTAGTCCTTTATATTATAAGATATTAAAAATGTAGTCTTTTTATATTATCAGATAATATAAGAATACATCTTAATTAAAAACGTAGCCTAAAATATATTATCAAAAAATATAAGACTACGTCTTATTTAAAAACATAGTCTTTTTATATTATCATATAATATAATACTGCGTCTTAATTAAAAATGTAGTCTTTTTATATATAAGACTACGTCTTATTTAAAAACGTAGTCTTTTTATATTATCAGATAATATAAAACTATGTTTTAAATAAAAGATGTAGTCTTTTAATTTGTGAAAATATAAGACTACATTTTTTATGAAAAACGTAGTCTTTTTTCTAAAACCTATTGTAGTCTATTTAACATTTTGTAGTAGTAACAATTTGAAATATGAAGCTTATTTGTTTCAAACTTCAACTTATTTATACAATATAAAACTTACTTTTTTTAGATTTTATTTTTTTCATCAATCCAATTTTCAATCTGAATCTCAATCCAAACCTAATTTTTAATAATAAAATTAAGATTAAAATTTTACAAATAAAATTAAGATTAATATTTTACAAATAAAATTAAAAATATGAATTCCATAAGTCGAGTTCCATTTATACTTCTCGTCTCCATGATTATGAAACGTTCGCTACAAAACCTTATAGTCCAATAATAAGACGACAACATGCAAATAGGCACGGTATCGTTCCACCCAACGAAGTTGGTTAAAATATATGCACAACAGTTACTAAACAACACGCGAACAAGGAATGAATAAGAGGCAAACAAATTTTTACTAAGATAATTCATAAAAAAATTCACTACACTACAGAATCAAACATAAAAAATCAATCAAAAAGTTGAACAAAAGGGCGTAAAAAGCAATTAGAACTTAGTAGTAGATTGATATTGCGCTTGTCTGACAATGCCCTTAAAAAAGCAAATTGTGGCATAGGTTGTAGAGCAAATGAATAAATGGGAGACATACACCTTTGGATAAGGTCCATCTCACTCTGAGGAGGAATTATAGTTGACGGTAGATGATACAGAGATCTGCACAAAATTGGATACCAAACATCTTACAATCTTCGTTCTCTATTGCAGATTGCCATCACACTTCAAGCCCGACTTGCCTCGATACAATAACCATAACAAAATACTAACAGAAACCGAGTCTAAACCACCACACATAATTGCCACTAACATGAGACCCCCATTGCATACAATGACTCAAACCTACGGATGACACATAATCTAAGAACACATTACATCAAAGTATAGATCCTTTTCTTCAAAAGTCACAAACTATATCACTTAACATATGAAAGAAAAAGAAGAAATTTGGCACAAGGATGACAAAGACCTCTCATTGGATCGATGGAAAAATTAACATCATTGCCGATACTTGCATCAAAAAACCAAGGATAACATAATAATGATCATGAAAGTCAAGACATATCGTATCAGCATTATTCAAGGATAAGAATGAACAAACGTTTTCAAGGCAGATAACACAATTGTATACCCGATAATCAAGATCATGAAAGTAACATAATTTCAAGACATAGTTCGCATCATATCAGAATCCCAAATTAATTATTCAATTTTGTTGGATTCCTTTATAATGAATGAACAAACTAAATAAATTATAAGTTAAACAGAAGCACCCCATTTATGCAATGAAACGCGGGCCGAGGTCCGCAGGATAGCGATGCGAGGCATCGTTCATGGTTAGCGGGGCTCGTACCATTGTTATTTAGCGGCATAATAAATGCATTATTAATTAATAATATATTTTTTAAATTGCTATTTAATTATGCATACATGAATTACGTTGAGATTGGAACTGTTAACATACCAGAAAGAAGGTGAATTGGCATCAAAGGTCACCTTTGGCTAACGGGACCCAGCTCTTGCCAACCGTGCTCGCATGGCAAAAGAGGCGTTCCTATCCTGATCTTGCTTCCGACTTTCTATACGGCTGTGTAAAGTTGCTTTGTTTTTGTAGATTTCTCCTGATTGATCATGTTCGGTGCGGTCCAAAAGTATGCCGATCAGATGCACCACTGGCTCTTTGTGGAATGAAGACAATAGAGGTTGCTGAACTTTGTGTAATCAATCACATTCTCATTGCGATGCTTTTAATTATATCTTCATTTATCCACTTATCCGTTCTAGTTGTCTCTTTGTACCCTTGAGCTAGCTGTAATTTATTAACAAGATCAATTTGATAATAAGAGAAGATCAACTATATAAATATATCAAATCTAGTAACCAAAAAATCTTTATTGTTACAATGGTAGACCATGGAAGGCTTGGCGTCTTAAAAAACCATAAATAAAGAAAGAAAATAAAATAGTCTCCATTAAATTAAAAATAATCTTTCTATTGTAAGGACTTCCCTTCCCAGTTTTTTTTTCCTTTGATTATACACGGTCAACGAAAGAAAGAGGAAAGAATAGACTACGCTACGGTCAAAACTCTTGAGCCCATGACTCCTTCCCCTGTTCTTAATACTCCGCTTACCTTTGCTGGTCTTTAGCATATAATTATCAATAATTAAGTCCCCATTTGGTTCCGTCATTCCCTTTACGCATTCATTGATTGCCATATCACTCACATCACACCATCCTCCATTGCTACAACCCCCAACCCCAGCCCGCTTATAGCTTTTATTAGGGGTGCAACTCGGGCTCATGAAACTCGGGTTTCCCTCAACCTAACCTAACCCTAACCCTATTTATAAAATATCAACCCTAACCCTAACCCTATTTGTAAAACCTCAACCCTAACCCTATTTTAAAAATTAGGTTCGGGTTGAGTTTTGGGTTGGAATTCGGGTTGATGAGAAAAAAAAATAAAAAATAAAATGCTTTTTTCAAAGTAAATAAACACCGAATTATGGATTCAAAGATGGGAAGACAAAATTTCTTGCTGAACGCATAAGCTAGACTTGGATTTTAACATTATATTAAAAAAAATCTTACCTGAAACAAAAAAGAGGAGGTGTCGTAAACAAAGAAGAGGAGGCAGAAAGTGAAATGAAATGTGCGATTGGTCCGCCTTTATGTTTATCCTTTTTCTCACTGCGATCGATGGCCTTGCCCTTCTCGTCCTCAAGTTGGCCATCTCATCCGACCCAATTGGCTCTCAAAAATTTGGTGCCAATAAGCTAACCGTTCAGGTAACCCTCGGGTTCGGGTTATCTCGGGTTTGGGTTGCAGTCAACGCTAACCCGGGTCAATTGCAAATCGGGCTGGGTTAAACCCGGGTCTTTGGGTTTGGGTTGGGCAAACATGAGTTTAAACACTACTGTAAATCAGGTTCGGTGGACCGGTTTGTTAACCCGACCCAAGTTGCACCCCTAACCCGGCCCAAGTTGCACCATAGCTTTTATTGATGTTATGATTGTCTTATATTGTATGTGCATGCTTTAGAATTTGTTTTAAGAGTATGCAGTCATATAGCATTTATAGCTAGACTAGGCTCCAGTTCGTTTAAGATTTAGATAAAATTTAATGCAAGTTTAAATTAAATTTTAGCTTGATTTCAAATTATTAAGATGATTATGATAAACATGCTATGCCCATTTCAAAACTAAGCTTGATAAATGATCCTTCCGGACCTTATCTAGAAGAAGGGACCTAGCCCACATAACCAGCTACAATTCGTTGCCGTGAAAATAATAAATCCTAACGACGGTTGCTGCGGGAGAGATACGATTGGTGATAGATGATGCGATCTAAGGCAAACAATTGCATAGAGGGGAATAAAGAGTATTCCCCAAAAAAGGGGAGAACCCGGGGAATAAGACAACCCCCGTGCGATCTCCCCCAAACAAACCAAAAATAAAAAATTTTATTAGGGTCGGTGACCTGCCATGCAAGCGCACCTAACATGGCAAAGGTCGGTATGACAACAAGAGAGTAGACTACTTCCTTTGCTCTACATCAGAGATAAACATACCCCTCAACATCTACAAGAGACATTCATCGATAGTCTCATCTTTTACATCCTAATCAAGAAAGATGAAGTCATCTGCGATGATCAGCCTAGATCGGGACGAAAGAAACTACATCTCATCCGATTCCTACACATCTGATACAAGAGAAAGAACGATCCTTTTCGTGCCCATCTACAGACCTGCTGCCAAAAAAGAAAGAATAACTAACCTTAAAGGAATAAAACCACAAAACACAAACAAATCCGGCA
This sequence comes from Calamus simplicifolius, assembly GCA_900491605.1. NCBI lineage: Eukaryota > Viridiplantae > Streptophyta > Magnoliopsida > Arecales > Arecaceae > Calamus > Calamus simplicifolius. The sequence goes on along the minus strand of UESW01001959.1, from coordinate 250,485 downwards.
GATTCACAAAGATCCAAGATGTATGAAACAAAAGGTGCCGAAAAAATGCAAAAGTTTAGTAGAACAAACGAAATAATCACAAAAACTGCTTTCCCTTTACAAAAATCATTAGACGACATCGATATTTGCCATCGAGAGAAAGATCAAGACAGAACAAGAACCGATCTCCATCAACCGTGATCAAAGATCACAAAACTCAAAAAATATGACAAATAAGAAAATAAAAAGAATAAAATCACATATCAGTAAAACAAACAAAAAGAGATCTCACAAACCAAAGCAGAGATCACAAACAAAGACCATGCCAGAAACATCCATAGAGTCGTAGATCAATCAACCTACAAAGAAAAACCAAGCCAAACATACGACAGCCCTATTCACAAGAAAGAATGAAAAACCAAAAAAGAAACCCTTAAAACTTTTATCTCTTTGCGGCCATGGCCAAACCAAAATAAATAACAGTGAAAATATTTTTCATAAAAATGAATGCTAAAAAACGTTGAACGCCACCGCTCGGGGTAAGGACAAATTTAGGGTTTCGGGGTTAGTATTTATTGATTAAGGGCCTATTTGGATGGAAGGAAATCAAGAGGAAGGAAAGGAAAAGGAGGAGAAAAATCATATGTTTTTTTGTTTGGAAGGAGGGTGAAAAAAAAATGGAAAGAAAATTGTTAATCTAAATTGGAGGTAAACTAAGAGAGGAAAAAAAGTTTAAGTCATACTTTTATGGAAGACCAAAATATCTTTTTATTTTTTATTCTCTATTCTTTCCTTTCTAATGAGGTATAATTGTCACATAATTCTTTTCCTTTTTATTCTCCTCTCTCTATCCAAACAAGATAAATGATTAATCCTACCTTTCCTTTTCATCCCTTTACTTCTTTTTACTCTTTTTCCTTTTCTCCAAAGATCCAAATATAGCCTAAAGCAGTGCTAGTTTGACGCGCTTGGATGCATGCGTTCGTATGTGTGTATAGACGCCACAATTTCAATTCCAAAATGATTGAATGAGCCGGGAGAATTAGATATATTACCTACGACATCATTAAATGCTTCAGTTGTCTACCCCACCGCTCGAGTGACTACATAGGTGTCAAAGGAAGAAAAGTCTTTCCAAATTGAGTGCATGAATATGGGCTAATAAAGAGAGAAGAAAAGGTTTTTTTTTAAGCTCATAAATTTCAAGCAGATGTAAACTACAATGTTTTGAAAATTGGATCGGACAACGAACTGGCTTAACATTTGGATCGTGGGTCAATCGGATCGAATAATATTATAATTAATTTTTAATTTAATAATATAAAATAATAAAATATAAATATAATTCAAATAAAAAATTAAAAAATCTAAAAACTGGGTTAACCGATTCGAAATTCGGCCAATTCAACGGACTTTTTTTATTTTCATAGGATCATATAAAATCAACTTTAATAATAAAATTGAAACGGCCGATCCGATCTAATTTTTAAAACATTTCTTAATTAAGACCCATGTTCACGGTGATAGGATGGGTGACCCACCCGTACTCCATCCCCATCTCACTCTCAACTTCCCATGCTCAGCGCATACCGGCTCATACCATCAAAGCAATCAATTTAGTATTCATCCTCAGCTTTATATAGAAAATGAACCATACTACATTTTCCTATGTTTTTTTTCTTCAAAAGTTATATTTATAAAAAAATATAGATGACTTATAAATTTGAGACAGCTTGTGCATACACACTCTCTCTAATATATATAGAACTGGATAGTTATATTTGAATGTAATTAAACTTAATTTCAATAATCTTTCCCACTCTTTGATCCACATAGTTCATATATTTTACAAATAATAAATAATAATAATAAAATAGCTGTGACCTGGTTCAGACCGGGTTGACCGGTTATTCCGGGTCTCTTACATATCCGATTTTGTGTTAGAATTGGACCGACTTGGCCTTTGGGTCTTGGTTCAACCGGCTGGTTTGGTCCAATTTTAACAACTATGCACGTAATGTTTAATTCCTTCAACATTAATACAGATTAGTCTTGAGTTATCTTAGAATTGGGTCTCATTTGTGTTACGGATTGGGCCACAGGGGTTCTTGGCTGATCTTAGCA
>UESW01001959.1:75246-239660 GCA_900491605.1 Calamus simplicifolius | reverse complement strand
TTTATGGATTTGCTATTTAGAGTTGACAGGCTCTTAAGCCATCCTTAGCATTTGTGGTCAAGAGGATGAATTATACGGTAACTATTTCTTAGGGTTCTTGGAGTTTGCTTGGCAACTCTTCGACCTATCCGGACGGCGGGTTCCATTGCTAGATGGGCACATCGATTAGTATAGAAAGTTGCTTTTATGCTACCGGCTTAGGTTCGAACCTAGAGAGTCACACGCATAGAAGTTTCCTAGGATGATCTATTTGCTGATCAACGATTGAGAATCGTATATGATTTAATTAATCAATTTGATTGATTGAATTATCTCAATTGGGTTAAGTACAATTGAATAAGATTCAATTTGGTTTAAGTCTATTAGAAGGACAAGTCAATTTCAAATATTGATTTGAAATTAGACTTGATTTGAATTTAAATAGATTCAGGACTAGCCAAATTTGATTTGGGCTTGGACCATGATCTATGTGGGTTAAGTCAAATAAATTCAGATCAGAACCCAAACCTCTCGAATATGGATCTCATATGATGAGATGGCTAAAATCTCATCTCATGAGATAGAATTTAATGCATGACATTTATTTACCGAACGTCGGATTATCCCTCGTCTCTTTGGTTTTCTCCGAACGACGGAACTAAATCAAACGCTGCGACTCCTTGGTTTTCTCCGAACATCAGAATTAAACCAAGCGCCGCGCCTTCGGCGTCTCTTCGCTTTTGCCAAACGATGGATTCTTAAATGTCAGAATTAAATGTCAAGGCTAAATCGAGACTATAAATAGAGGGCATCCCTCACCAGAGAACACAGAACAAAAATAGAACAACAATACATGATTTGTCGTGGATTGTAATTCTAAATTGTCGTGGATTGTAATTTTAAAATGTTAGAATAGAAAATCCTGATGATTCTGGTGTTAGCGAAGCCTGGCGGATCTTGGAGGAAGATTCAAGTGAGGGGATTCAAGATAAGCAAAGCTATTTTTCCGCAAGCTAGCACTCCCAGAAATCTGATCATTCGGGGCTTCGCGTGGACGATACTAGAGGCCGGACGATTGAACGGCTGCAGAGCAATAAGGATTTACCTACTGTTCTTAAGGTAAGTGATTTGATCCCTAGATCTTAAGGCATGCTTCAAGATAATAGTGTGACTAGTCATCTTGAAGATCAAGATATGATCTTCATATTTTTATATGCATATTTTAGATCAAATGATCCTGAATATATAGGCAAAGATATGATCTTGATGCATATTAGATAGATTAATATGTAATCTTTTAATTTCCGCAATGATAATAGTTATCAATTTTTAAAAATATGCATGCCTCGGAGACTTTCTCCCAACAAATGGTATCAGAGCCATGGTTTCGTTAATGATCTAATTTATTGCATGTAAATTAATATTCTCATTAATTATGTAATTATGGCTAAAACTTATCACAGGCCATATGGTCACAGGTGGATTGAAAATCCAAATTACCCATTCAATGAGGTATTCTGTGACATATTGCCATGCGATTGTTTTATCGTTGATGCTTTGTTTAAAGAAATTTAAATTGTGCTTTGGCATCAAAACATAGATTACACACACTCTCAAAAGATATTTTATATTTGATACATATTGATGTTGTATAAAACATAATATTTGCATGTTTAGTATAAAAACATAGATATGATATATGATGGCATGATGTCTATATTATAAAACATACAAATATTTATGAGAGTTTTATTTGAATGTCAAATATTAGTTCATAATTTTTTTTTAGATATGATCTAAATATAGGAATTATGAGTAGTAACATTATGCTTGATTGAAATATATGACATGTTAACATGAAATATATTTAATCATTTGGGTTAGCTAAATCGGGTCCATAAAGGGTTAGACTCTAAGGTTTAAATCAACTGGACTAAAAGAGTATTTGTTCAAATCTAATTAGATTAGGTTAAGAATGCTCTAAATCAAACAATAGTTGTAGTTGATCAAGTCCTTCTCTTTGATTAAACCAAATGGAAGTAGATTAGGCTCCGTGGTTGAGCATGAATCTATTAGATGGTCAAATCAGAATTGGTTAACCATATGATGTCAAGGTGGGATGGCAAGTTGCTCTAGGATCAACGATCGAATGGTTTTTAATTGGGAGCTACTCGTATTGATGCGTCTTTAACGAGTTAATGGCATATCCCTCCCATCGATCTCTCTCACCTGGTCATTGTGGTGAACCATTTATGATTCAGATCATTTACCTGATTCGGGTTGACCCATGCCTGTAAGGATATCAGTATGACTGATTTAGGTGCCACTTAACCTGACTTAATCTTGTTTCATTCTACTGATTTCATAGATTCAGTGGGAGAACTTGATTAGTCAATTTATCTTCATATTATTAAAATCCTCTAAAATTATTAGGTCCTTAAAATGAAATAGTTATATGATAACTAGATCATAGCCTCCCATTAAGGTGGGTGATAATGAGTCCGATGTCTTGATAATCATTGGAGGCACTCCATGCCTGGTGCTTGTCAACCATCGGAATTATCATTCATTATATGATAAGTCAGCGTAACTATTAAATAAACAGTCAGGTGAGCCGAGCTTCACTCGGGCTTGGTTGTCTATTGATAGGTTACACTGATTATATCATTTAATGGTTGGACCTAACCAGAACTTTCAGTGGAGGCACTTCATGCCTGCTGAAGAGGTACATGGGGCAAAACTGAACACTAAGAATTGTTTGGGAAACAATTGGTTTTGAACCTACTCTTAGATGCATATGGGTTAGCCAAGCTTCACTTGGGCCTGTATGTAGTTTATGTAGATCTTAGTGCCCACTAAAGAATTAAGAATAATTCTTCGAATTGGGGTGTAGAGGCTGCCAATTTGAACAAAATAGTGGGAGAATCTTTAGACTAAAGTCCAAGTCTTTAGACTGAATCAATTTATATACTAATAAACTTTAGTTTTTCCTTATGCAAAACATGGCCACTAATTTATCATTAAGGTCCCTATTGGATAGTGACAAGTTGAATGGTTCCAATTTCAATAGCTGGTTTAGAAAACTTAAGATCGTCCTTGAGCATGAGAGGATTCTATATATTCTGAATAATCCTGCACCAAAGATACCTGATGCAAACACCCAAAGTTCTGAGAGAGACACTTATCAGAAGTGGCTCAATGATAGAACTAGCGTGCGTTGTATCATGTTAGCAGCAATGAACGATGAATTCGGTCGCCGGTTCGAGAATGCTCAGCCAGAAGAAATCATTCAAGCGTTGAATGAATCTTTCGGCACACCCGACGATGTTGAAAGGCACAAGACTAGTTGTGCTATTTTCAATGCTCGAATGAGAGATGGATCTCCTGTCACTGATCATGTATTGTACATGATCGAGAAGATAGAACTCCTAAGCAAGCTCGGCTTTCCCTTACATGAGCAGTTGGAAAAAGATGCGATCCTGAATTCCTTGCCTCCATCCTTCCGACCTTTCCTTACTCATTTTCGAATGACAAAGCCTGCAGTCAACTACCATGGTTTGTTGAGGTTGTTACAGAACTTTGAGAAGGATAACCAGCTCTCTAAGGGTTTGGTTAATGTGGTTGAAGGATCTAAGGTAGGGCGTAAACCCTTTGGGAAAGGGAAGAAGAAAAAGAATAATAAAAGGGTGCAACATGCTAGGACATCTATAAGGGGTCAGATGCAGAAGAAGAAAGTTGATAAAAGTCAAGCTGAATGCTTTCACTGCAAGATGCAAGGGCACTGGAAGAGGAACTGTCCTCTTTACATTGCCACACTTGATCCAAACAGGCCAAAGAAAAAAAATGAGCAAGATGTTGCTCAACAAGGTATTTATATGATAACACCTTGTAATTTTTCTATATATGATAATCAGACCTGGGTATTGGATACCAGGAGTCCTTTTAACATTTGCAATTCATTGCAGGGACTACAGGTCACCAGAAGATTTGAGGACAATGAAAGATTCCTAAATGTCGGCGATGGAAGATTAGTTCCAGTACTGGCATTAGGAGTTCTTGAAATAGTTTTCAATAGAAATGTCATTATACTAAATGATTGTCATTTTTGCCCAACGTTCTTATTGAACGTAATTTCTGTAGGCCTTCTGGCCAAAAATAATTATGAAATTTTAATAAAGGATGTTACTTTGAATATCATTATGAATGGAGTCACTGTAATGACTGGGCATTTATCTAATGGCATTTATATATTATCATAGCCTGTGAATATAGTGTACCAATCAAGTAAGCGCCCTAGAACAACTGATGTCACAGATATTTATCTTTGGCACCATCGGCTGGGTCATATCAACAAGAACAGATTAAACAGGTTAACTCAGGAGGGCATCCTTCGAGTTGATGATTGTGAATCATTAACTACCTGTGAATCATGTCTTCTTGGTAAAATGACCAAGTCATCTTTTACTGAAAAGGTGAAAGAGCCAAAGAGCTATTGGGTCTAGTACATACTGATGTATGTGGACCAATGAGCACTTGTGCCAAAGGTGGATACTACTACTTCATTACTTTTACAGACGACCTTTCTAGGTTCGGTTATCTCTATCTTATGCGACATAAATCTGAATCGTTTGAAATGTTCAAACTATATCATAAAGAAGTAGAAAAATAAACAGAAAAATGTATTAAGACCCTTCGATCAGATCGAGGAGGTGAATACCTTTCCAATGAATTTATAACATATTTAAAGGAGAATGGGATTCTCTCCCAATGGACTCCTCCTGGAACACCGCAACATAACGGTGTGTCGAAAAGAATGAATCAAACTCTGTTAGACATGGTTTGGTCCATGATGGGTTTTGCAAGCTTGCCAATATCATTTTGGGGATACGCATTAGAATCAGCTTGTCATATTCTTAATAAGGTTCCAAGTAAGTCTGTTTCTAAAACTCCACATGAGATGTGGTATGGACATAAACCGGTTATTACCTATCTGAGAGTCTGGGGGTGTCCGGCTTATGTGAAACGTGCAAAATCAGACAAACTTGAACCTAAATCTGACAAATATTTTTTCATCGGCTATCCGAAAGAAACAAAAGGATATTACTTCTACAATACTGAAGAACAAAAGTTGTTCATTAGTAATAGAGCAGTTTTTCTTGAAAAGGAGTTCCTTAGTGAAGGAACAAATAGCTCTAATGTTGAACTTGAGGAAGTTCATCAAGTAGAAGGAACAATACAAACCAGTGAACCCTAGAATCTGAGTTGATTAGATCAAACTCAAAACCCATTTTAGATGCACCATTAAGGCGATCTGGTAGAGTACCACATCAACCGGACAGATACTTGGGTTTCTTGGTCCAGAACGATGATCCTGTTGAACTCGATGAGAACAACGAGGATCCGATCACCTATATGGATGCTATGCAAAGGACTGACTCTAATAAATGGCTTGATGCCATGAAATCCGAACTTGATTTCATGAAGGACAATAATGTATGGACATTAGTTGACCCACTCGAAGGGATAAAACGCATAGGGTGTAAATGGGTTTTCAAGAGGAAAAGAGGCGCAGACGGAAAGGTAGAGACCTATAAAGCACGTCTAGTTGCCAAGGGGTATCGTCAACGTTATGGTATTGACTATGACGAAACATTTTCTCCTGTGGCAATGCTGAAATCCATTCGGATTATGCTAGCTATAGTAGCATACTTCGATTATGAGATTTGGCAGATGGATGTTAAAACCACTTTTCTAAATGGTGATTTAGAAGAACAGGTGTATATGATACAGCCTGAAGGTTTTATATCTGAAGACGAGTCTAAAGTGTGCAGGCTACAGAAGTCTATTTATGGACTTAAGCAAGCATCAAGGAGTTGGAACATACGATTTGATAAAGTAATCAAATCTTATGGCTTTATTAAGAATAAAGAAGAACTTTGCATTTATAAATGGGCTAACGATTCTGTTATTGTATTTCTTGTATTATATGTGGATAATATTCTCTTAATCGGGAATGATATCCCTGCATTACAAGGAATAAAGATATGGTTATCATCATAATTCTCCATGAAAGATCTGGGAGAAGCATCATACATCCTAGGGATGAAGATCTATAGAGATAGATCTAAGAGGATGCTAGGTTTATCCCAATCTACATACATTGACACAGTGCTAAAGAGGTTTAGCATGGAGAATTCCAAGAAAGGCTATCTTTCGATAGGCCATGAAATTCATCTTTCTAAAAGAATTGTCCGACAACTCATAATGAAAGAGAACGTATGAGTCGAATTCCATATGCTTCGGCAGTAGGATCGATTATGTACACCATGATATGTACCAGACCAGATGTGGCATACTCACTAGAAGTAGTGAGTAGATACCAATCTGATCCAGGAGAAAAACACTGGCAAGTTGTTAAGACAATCCTTAAATATTTGAGAAATACTAAGGACCAGTGGTTAGTCTATGGAGAGTCTGATTTGAAACTTGTTGGATATACTGATTCCAGTTTTCAATCAGATCGTGATGATAGCAAAAGTGTATCGGGTTTCGTGTTTATCCTAAATGGTGGAGTTGTTTGCTGGAAAAGTTCCAAGCAACATACAGTGGCAGATTCGGTATGCGAGGCAGAGTATATCGCTGCATTAGATGCTGCGAAAGAAGCTGTGTGGCTGCAAAAGTTTATCTCCGAGCTTGGAGTGACACCTTCCATAGATGAACCAGTCCTGTTATACAGTGACAGCACTGGTGCCATAGCTCAAGCAAAGGAACCACGAGCACATCAGCACACCAAGAACATACTGCGCCGGTTTCATCTTATTCGAGAGATAGTAGATCGAGGTAACATAAATCTTCAGAAGATTGATGGAAAGGAAAACCTATGTGACCCATTTACTAAAGCACTCAGCATCAAGGAGTTTGACAACTATAAGTTGAAGATGGGTATTAGATATTGTAATGAGTGGCTTTAGGCTAAGTGGGAGTTTGTTGGGAATTGTATCCTAAAGCCAATCATTTGATGATTGTGCTGATGTAAATTGTATATAAATTGATATATTAATAAAAGTTATTTGGCAGTTTATTCATTACAAGAACATCTTCTTAATACTCCTGAAAGTAATGAAGCCCTTAGGATCTTCCTCACGATAAAGGAGGATTTATCTTAGAAGGTCCTTAAAAGAGTTCGCGACCAAATGATATACTATGACAGGGCCATAGTACTATCAATTATAGGACGTTGTATATCATATTTGTTGGTTATCCTCTTAACCAAGGAGTGTAGAGACACTGGTATGACATACAGGTGAAAGTGTAGGAGTACATTTCACCGAACGTGACTCATTTATAGATACTCTGCTGTCAAGAGTTAATCCGAGAAGATATAGGTATAAGTATCCTTCAGACCTGAAGATCACAACCAGTGGCTTACAAGCAACTCATTGTACTTAGGTGCCGGACCACCTGGATTTCTAATCCAGCTACGAAAGGTTACTGGGTGCAGTCAAGTACTTGTGGTAGTCAGTTGTGGATCAAGATGGAATTTGACCTATCCCATTAAAAGGAGAAATGTTTGTGTTTCAATTTAGCAAGACCTTGGCCAATGCACTTCATGTGAAAGTCACATGATCACTAAAGTTGAAATCACTTTATGGATTTGCTATTTAGAGTTGACAGGCTCTTAAGCCATCCTTAGCATTTGTGGTCAAGAGGATGAATTATACGGTAACTATTTCTTAGGGTTCTTGGAATTTGCTCGGCAACTCTTCGACCTATCCGGACGTCGGGTTCCATTGCTAGATGGGCACATCGATTAGTATAGAAAGTTATTTCTATGCTACCGGCTTAGGTTCGAACCTAGAGAGTCACACGCATAGAAGTTTCCTATGATGATCTATTTGCTGATCAACGATTGAGAATCGTATATGATTTAGTTAATCAATTTGATTGATTGAATTATCTCAATTGGGTTAAGTACAATTGAATAAGATTCAATTTGGTTTAAGTCTATTAGAAGGACAAGTCAATTTCAAATATTGATTTGAAATTAGACTTGATTTGAATTTAAATAGATTCAGGACTAGCCAAATTTGATTTGGGCTTGGACCATGATCTATGTGGGTTAAGTCAAATAAATTCAGATCAGAACCCAAACCTCTCGAATATGGATCTCATATGATGAGATGGCTAAAATCTCATCTCATGAGATAGAATTTAATGCATGACATTTATTTACCGAACGTCGGATTTATCCCTCGTCTCTTTGGTTTTCTCCGAACGACGGAACTAAACCAAACGTCGTGACTCCTTGGTTTTCTCCGAACATCGGAATTAAACCAAGCGCCGTGCCTTCGGCGTCTCTTCGCTTTTGCCAAACGACGGATTCTTAAATGTCAGAATTAAATGTCAAGGCTAAATCGAGACTATAAATAGAGGACATTCCCTCACCAGAGAACACAGAACAAATTAGAACAACAATACACGATTTGTCGTGGATTGTAATTCTAAATTGTCGTGGATTGTAATTCTAAAATGTTAGAATGAAAAATCCTGATGATTCTGGTGTTAGTGGAAGCCTGATGGATCTTGGAGGAAGATTCAAGTGAGGGGATTCAAGATCAGCAAAGCTATTTTTCCGCGAGCTAGCACTCTCGGAAATCTAATCATTCGGGGCTTTGCGTGGACGATACTAGAGGCCGGACGATTGAACGGCTGCAGAGCAATAAGGATTTACCTACTGATCTTAAGGTAAGTTATTTGATCCCTAGATCTTAAGGCAGGCTTCAAGATAATAGTGTGACTAGTCATCTTGAAGATCAAGATATGATCTTGATATTTTTATATGCATATTTTAGATCAAACGACCCTGAATATATAGGCAAAGATATGATCTTGATGCATATTAGATAGATTAATATGTAATCTTTTAATTTTCACAATGATAATAGTTATCAATTTTTAAAAATATGCATGCCTCGGAGACTATTTCTCCCAACAGTACTTCCATCTGCAATCTGAATATGTTGCTGACCATTATACTTACGAACATCTTGTAAAGCTGCCAAACTTCCAATCATGTGATTGGAAGCCACAGAGTCAATTAACCAAGGAGAAGGAAGGAGATGTTTCTTGCCTTGGAGACCAAGAGCAGAAAGGGCAGAAATAATCATCTGTTGAACCTGCTCGGGCGTAATGTTGGAAGAAGAACTTGGAACTATGGGCAGAGTGGAAGACATAGGCACAAAAGCGGACTGAACAACAGTATGAAAGCAGGAGCAGATTTATTTTGAGGGCGTACACGACAATCCTTAAGAATATGACCCTCCTTCTTGCAATAATTATAGAATTTCTTGTTGCAATATTTGGCAATATGCCCAATTTTCTTGCAACTATAACATTGTGGTGGAGATCTAGATCGTCCTTTACCTTGAGCAGCGTATGCCATATTAACCATCTCAGAACCACCAGTGTTTTGATCAAGGCCAAGCTGTGAGGCGAGACGCTGTTCTTCACGAAAGAGTTCACCCAAGCAATCCTTCAAAGAGGGGACAGGTGTGCGATTGATTAACCCAGCTCGTGCACTTTCAAACTCGGGTCTGAGCTTCATCAAGAATTGATCCCGCTGGCTCTCAGAATGAACCGCTTGTAGCGCTACCAAAGCTTCTTTGGGAACCTGAGAATGCACCAATCCAGAATAATCACTCCATAAATTAATAAAATCGGAATAAAATTGCTCAATAGAAAGATTCCCCTGGTGATAGTTTTCAATGTCTAACTCCAGTTGAAACTTTCGGGCAGAATTATTTTGATAATAAATTTGCCGAAGGTAATCCCACATTGCCTTAGCAGTAGTGAACCACGAAGATTGTTAACCATATAAGGTTCAACAGAGCTGAGCAGCCAGGAAGCAATTTTAGCATCCTTGCTTTCCCATAAACTAAGCTCCTTGGAATCAGTTGGAGCCTTAGAAGACCTATCAAAATGACCTCATAACTCCTTCCCTTTCACAAACATCCTGAACTGAATTCCGAACTGGTGTAGTTCTTGCCATTAAGGTGAATAATAGAATTTTCTCCAGTCATAATAAAAAAATTGACAGAGCAGAGAAATCACAATAGTTACTCTTCAGAATCTGTCGACAGCTACCAAGCAACAAAAAACCAAGAGCCGACAGTCACCAAGCAACCCTCAAGAAATCAAGAATTCAGACAAGCCAAGAGAAAACCATGAAAATAATTTGTGGTTCCGATACCATGTCAAATTTAGGTTTTGTTCTCAATACCCTTCTTATGAGGGTTGCTCACTTTATATAAAAGCTGTCGGACTAATTACAAGGCTAAAAATCAGCCATTACACAAGATAGACATGATTATGTAAGGTAAGAATAAACATCTATCAATTCTATCCATATATACAATATACTCTACACTTATAACAATGATGGGCTGATTTTCTGCCTAAATAACTCTCCCCTTGATGCGCCCTTAGTTGGCCAATTTGAATTTCAAAATTCAAATTCAAAACTCCTGTGATTCCTTTGGCTCGCCAAATCAGGACTCTTGAAATATGTTATTTCTGCATATCAAATCAGCATTGGAATCTGCTATTTCTGCGCACCAAATCAGCCTTGGAATCTACCATTTCTGCTCCCTCGACTAGCTGTTAATTCTACTAATAGTAATGCCACTAGAACAATATTAATATCCCTAAACTGGACTCATTAACAACATGTTTTCATTGAATGAGTCCACAGAAATTCAGGTAATTCTTTTCTCTGTTATTAAAAGCAAAACAGTGTAAAACACCACTCATTTCATTGATGTAATACAATGGCAGAAATACTGATACTGTGCATCTGCGGTAGATTGAATCATAGAGTTGTAACCTAGACAATGTTCCTTTCAGACCAAAAAGATCTATATAAGATGGCTACAATCAACAATATGGAACCTCCAGCAGAGCCATGTAGGCCATTCCCCTGTTCCTGTAGCCGTTGAGGCAAAAGGACCATAGAGGAAGATTTCTTATATTCTATAGCCAATAATAAATTCATCCACTGCTAAACAGATGGCTATGGTTTCAGTACATAGCTACAACCTAAGAAACGATAGAATAACTCAGTCCTCTGTCCACTATTATCAAGCAACCTAGCATTTAGTGTCCTGTTAATAATTAATGGGCCATTGTTTAATTATAATATCGGATATTTGATGAAATTAAATTTGAAATGAGAATACCAAAGTACTAGATATAGAGATTTGGAATCCTATACTGCCATTCAATGTTTAAGACTCCACTGAATTGCTTGTTTCGGATAGTGAATTAGGCTGACCGGAACCTTCACCAAATATAAGATATCAATTATTTAAACTTGGCCTAAGAATATATATATATATATATATAATTATACATTGTATATTTATATAATATGTTATATATATGGTTTTTTAGGCTAAATTATATTTTTATTTCTTGAACTTAGAAAAATATGTCACTTTAATTTTTGTACTTCAAAAAGTTACAAGATTAATCCTAAATTTTAATTTTTATTTCTAATTAATTTTATCATTAAAATAAAGTAATGACGTAAACAACTCACCAATGTGGCATTCCACAGGTCCTCCAACTCATCGCTACATGAACGATAAGAAAGAGAAAAAGTGAAAAAGGGAAGCAGCGAGAGAAGGGTGGCCGGCGCAGAAGATTAGCCCCACCCCCCCCCCCCCCCCCCCGCCCCCCCAAATCGCGACAAGCTACGGGGAGGACACGCAGAATGCTACATAAATAAATTATTTATGGGTTATTCTTCAGAGTTAAAAAGTGGCACACTCCCCTAAGTTTGAGAGTTAAAAATACAGTTTAACCTAGTTTTTAATATAAAATAATTTTGTTAAAGGTTTGAAGAAGGATTCAAACCAGCTCATGCCAGGAAAAGTCAGGCACTAGACTCTCTAATCTGTTTTCACTAGGATGATGCAAGGGAAAACAGAGCCAAAGGCGAACGAGGGACCCTCCCGAACAACGACGACAAATTACGACACGAGCCCCATTTTTCTAAAGACTCACTCCCTTTCCTAACTTTGTGCTAGATGCCCATAACCTCTTAAGTTTAATCTTCTACAAGAGTACGTAGCATCAAGTTCTTCAACATGGTTGTGGTACAGACTATAGTTTGGAAGAGCATGAGATACCTTCATTGATACGAAGAATCTTTATTCATGTGTTCATGAATTCTTAAAGTAGGCATTTCGTGCTAAAATTTTGGAGCAGAAAACAATAGTCAGATATCTTATGTGTTTCAGATTGGAAAACTTCTCCTGCAACTCTAAAAGATCATATCTCCATAGTGTTGGACCAAAGATAACATGTCAAGATAATGGCTGAATTCTGAAAAGTCTTAGTTCAGTGCTATTCTTTCAGTCTATTCCTTCAGGCATTTTTACCACAAAAACAGAGAGAGATAGAGAGGGAGGGAGACGGAGAAGGAGATTTTGTTGCTGCATTCATGGCTTAGTTGAGAAAGTATATCTATTTTAAGTTTTATGAATGAAAGGTGTACTGACTCTAGTGAAAGGAATTGATTTACGTAGTGCCAACAGCAAATCACTAAGAATAAAAATGAGTCTGAAAGATAGAGTAGATATGCTCAATCAAAGAAATTAAGTTTTTTTTTTCCCTTAATGTTAGAGCTCAATTTCATTGATGTCATGGACATCAACACCTTTATTATTCACTTTTGCTCTTCAACAAATATTCAGTTGTTTCTTAAGCATTTTTTGGCTTTTCTCAATTCAAAAAAAATATTTGCTTAAATATATAAAAGAAACTTGGGGAAGGACTAGCTTAATTTTGAAAGATTTGAAAATGATCGGCTAACCTTGTCACAAATGAATCATTGGATCCCTTTTCTTTTTAAAAAAAAAAAAGAAAAGAAAAAGAAATACAGATGAATCATTCATTGGAATTGGATATTTGTAAACACAACTCAAACAAGCAAGCCTATTTTGATATCATGGCTTTCTCCCATAATTATCAATTTAAGCATCTAATAGCTAAACCATGAAAGACGAAAATATATATATATTGTTTTTAAGAGTATCAATTGTTACAATTTCCTCTTTGACCATGGGTAAGTACAAGTGAAGATAGCATTTAAGACCTATTGGGTTCTGGTCATGCAACGGAAGGCTGGATTTCAAAAAAAAATTTAACCTTGAAACCCTAATCAACCGAAACCTTAGACCCAAGACCCCTTGATTATAATAATTAATTAGTCATAAAATGTAACATATATGTAGAGGAACATACCTTAGTACTTGGTGAAGAAAGAAAGAAACCGGTTATCCAATCTTTTCCACTAGGCGCCCAAGTGTTTACCCTCCAATGGTGATCCACACGAGAATTGGATCAAAGATATGCTCATGAACTTGACTTAAACCTTTTTTTGGCTTATTGACTTCTTGGCTTGGCTCTTAGGACCCTTTTTACCCTTTTCTTAAGCCTAATAAAACTTGTATAGGCTAAGAAAAGAGTTGTCCTAAATTGACTAAGGCTTGTAGGAAGGAGAGAGGGAGAGAGAAGACTCTAGTCTTAACAAAGATTACTAAAATTATCCGATGCTATCCCATATGTGCCACCCCCTTTAAATAGTGAATGGGGAGACATCAAATGAAGGGATACAACCCATTCCACATCCTTCTGAAAGGATATAATTTTTTTTTAAATTCATTTCAATTTGAATCAAGGGACACATCGTTATAATTTTCTGCACCTTTCTTCATACGCGCGCCACACCTGATGGGATGCTTTTGGCATCCTATCTTAAATTAGATAGCCTCTGATTTTTCCATGTGTCAAGATAAGGTTCTCCATGTTTATATGGATTCTTAAATCCCCAAAAGATACACCTTCTAGTGCCTTAAATCAGAAGGACTTTTAGATGCCTCTTGAAAATTCTGCACGCGCACAGTTTTCCTTTCGAGAGTCCCATGTCTCTTGGACTCTATTAATTAAATCTTATCCAATACAATAACATCTAAATAAGGTTCTCCACGTTCAATGGACCTATAAATCCCAAAAAAAAATGCGCCTCCTAGTACCTTTCAGAAGGACTCTTAGGCGCTTCTTGAAAATTTTGCACGTACATAGTTTACCTTCCGAGAGTCCTATATTTCTTGGACTCTATTAATTCAACCTTATCCAATCCAATAAATGGTTGATCAGGTCAGAGGTTATCCTAAATTAATTCTAAAATTAATTTGGATCAATTAATTAAGCCGGTTCAAATCAATTTCGACCCAACTTGGAGCGATAGTTAGCCATATGTGCTAGCATGCTGATTGGCTAACAAATTGAATTAATTAATCTTATTAAAATGATTTTTTGACCAATTTTCTTATGTATGTGACCCATTGGGTTCCTCATCTAGCCAGCAGTAGGTCTAGGTTTAAGTTGATTTAGTTTGATTAAAAACTGACTAACCGAATTAGATCAAATCGTGCTAACCCTAGTTGTCAATTTGAACCATCATTCAAATTGACTTATGAATTAAATAAATTTAATTCATGAAAACCTACAAGATAAGATTGACATCTAGCAATGTATTATGTCTACCTAAAAGATGATAAATTTTATGGAATTATCAAAATACCCTTCAGTGGCAAGTTACTGTGCAATTCAATCCTTCGATCTTTCTTTATCCCGAATAAGTGATGGGTATGGAAAAATGTCAAACCCTAACATTTTATTCATTTGAATCTCAAATCAATAATAAAGACTAGACAAATAAAAAATTAGAAACCTATTCTAATTTTATTTTGCTTTGATCAAAGACTTCTCGAGTCATCATATGATGAGATTACATGGGATTACTTTTCCTCTTACTAGGAATGATCGATTCCTTGTTGACCTACTCATAACCTTCATACACAATCCTTTATATCCATGAACACCCCATACATGACTTAGCCATGAATGAGTATGAACTAAAACATAGATTCATATGCATAAGATTCTATGGTAATCTCAGGTCTAAGGATCACTTGCACAACTCCCACTAAGAGAACTATCTTTTGACAAGTAAGTAAGATCTTCATAAGATGTTCTCAATGTGGATCGATTCAGTGAACTCATACCCTAATAAGCACCCATATCCTTGTATTAGTATCTCTACATAAGTGGCTATGAGACCAACCACCCTCTTTATTGAGCATACATAGAATGTGCCAGTCTTACCGGTATCATCGATCCTCGACTCGATGATCCTTCGACTGAAAATATTTTAGATTAAAGTTTTTAGGAACTTAGGTCTCATCATTATGAACTTCATCATAACCCTAATTCCATTGCCTAACCTTATGGGGTTCATCATAATCTTAATAAATACAAGACACAGCATATGATGAATCGAAAAAAAATGCATTTTAATTGATAAAATATCATACATGAGCTGAAAGAAATTACAAAAATGCCCTTACATGATTGGCTTTTAGGGCACTACTCTTTCACACCAACCTTTCAACAGGCGGCTTCATTTGAGCTTCGGTAGCCACCACTGCCTCTCCTGACCCCTCCACTTGAGCAGAGGCCTCTTTCATGCGCAGTGGACTCCCCACCGCTGGTAACTGAAGAACCTCTGGCAGGAGGATCGCTGGACGGACCGGTGACATCTCCTCGGCATCGTCTGACATGATTACTATTTGAAGAGGGAAAACCTCAGCAGCTCCTCCCGAGCTCCCCCAATGGTTTTCTCTGCTACCTTGTCCCCCTCCGGCAGGGAGGGCTCATCAATTACGGCTGGCGCTTCTGCTTCCTCTCTCTTTAAGATAGAGGAGTGGTGGCCAACGCAGTCTTTCCTTAGCTCCCTTGAGCGAGACCCGGAAGGACGGACCCTCTTCTCGGACCTGTGCTTGTCCCCGGAGCTGGAGCCTCTGTGGCGCTTGCCCAGCTACTTCCTCATTTGGCCCATGAATGGGGACCTCTCGGCTGAAAATACAGTGGATGTTCAGTTAAACAGTAGAGGAATTACATAAACACACTGACCATCAGAGCGAAGACTCACCTTGCGGATCATAAAGCTAAGCTCGGCAGTGAAAAGGGCATCCTCTACTAACAGAGTGCTGGCTGATACCTCCTGACTACTGCAGAGGTTACCAGATCTCTCTTCTCTTGCTCGCTCAACTCCGGGTGCACCTCCGGATCCTTCATATAGCTCGCCCATCCCCTCGAAAAATTTGAACCGATGTTTCCTTCGGCAACGAAAAATCGGAACTTCCACTCCTTTATCAAAGACGAGTTATCAGAAATCATCTTGAACGACTTCCAGGGACCAATGTAGGGCCACTCAGAGCTCCTCCCGGAAACCAGGTTGTAGCAGACTCAGAATATGGGAAGGGTCGCAGTCACCCCAATACGACTGCACATCGAGATGAACCCGATAAGATTGCGCCAGCTATTTGGGGCTACCATTGTTGGACATATGTTGTAAAACCTCATCACCTCCTGTATCAGCAGGTGAAGAAGGAATCGGAGACCTGCCCTCAAGCTCTCCTCATAGAAGAAGACTCTGCGGCTTAATTCGGTTGAAACCCGGTGCTCGGCCCTCGGCACCCATAAGGCTACATCCCGAGGAACCCTATAATGGCGACGGATCCTATCCAAGTCGTCAAGGGTTACCTCAGAGGCAACATCACCTGGACCCTTCATATTGGCTGAGGAAGGGGCAGGATACGAGGAAGCAAGCAAAGGCTCAGAAAAAGAATGAAAAATCTCTATGACAGGGACGAAGAGGCATTGCAGAAGGAGCGCCGCCCCAGCCCTCTTTAAATAAACGCTTCAGAAAGGAAGCCCGAGACATCAAAACTTCTGATATGGGTGCCAAAAATCCCGCCACGTGGAACTTCTGCTATCGCGGGTTGCTGGAAACGAGGCGTTTCCTTCTCAAGCTATGACAAAAAATGATGGCGAAACAGTGGCCCGTCATTTACGAGATTATCATTGCATGCCTTTTTGAATCCCCCAAATAAGATTGTTCCAGAACTCTACTCCCTATATCCGAACTTACACTTCGGACTAAGGAGTGGGGGCATGTGATGAGGGGTAAAATCATCATTGCATCGATGACCGTACACATCGACAATTGGGTCTAGTCCAATTCTAACATCCTATCGGCCAACTGTCAGACCCACTAAGCAGCGAAGCCCGATCGCCCTCAGTGGCGTCAGGTCATCCCGACAACCCCAACCATCCTTATACCTTGGTAACCCGATCCATCTATACCTCGGCAGCCCGAGCCATTCTCATACCTCGATAGTCCGAGCCATTCTCATACCTCGGTAGCCCGAGCCATTCTCATACCTCAGTAACCCAAGCCATCCATACCTTGGTAGCCCGAGCCATTCTTATACCTCAGTCACCCGAGCCATCCTTACACCTCGGCAACCTAAGCCGTCTATACCTCGGTAACTCGAGTAACCCCCTTGCCTCAGTCGAACCGAGGCATTCGAATACCTCTGCAGAATCTGACGCGGGAGAATTCGAATTCACTATAACTAAATAAGATTCCAAGTGGGGAATCATACCCAGAAGTTGTCTAGGACCCACAAGAGTGGCCTAGAACCTACGTAATCGCTAAATCTCAAGGCATCAACCTGTTCTCCCAGCCGTCGATCCTCTAACTGACAAAATATGGACCCTACTGACCTCATAACAAACTTGATTCGAATCCGTTCTGAATCCTAACGGCTTTCAGACCTCCCCTCGCGACACGCCCAAAGAATCAGGTGATCCTCTATAAATACTGCTGCCCTCTAATCTCTCAGGTACGCAACTACACACACTCTTGAGAGAGAACACCCATCTAGAGGAGCTCTTCTGTGAGAGTCTTCTCCTCACATCTGCTTGCTGTGAATCTTCATTGACTTGGGCGTCGGAGGGTTTCCGTAGAGGGCAACCTCTGCAGCACTCTCTGTGCACAGACTGTCTTACAGGTTCCACCCCAAGGCGACAAGATCGGCGTCTGGATCAGGAGCCAGAAGCGCACCCGAGTCGAAGAACGAATTTTTGCGGCAACATATTTGAATCTAAATGTTATAAAAAGTACTGCACTCTAACTCTTATACTTTATTCTTTTTGCACACACATGTTGGATACATATGGTGGCTACCTAATTGATAAGACTAAGTTTAGAGTTATACTCTATGTCCTTAAGATAATTTTGTTCCGCAATGGTGCTTACAGTCAGTATGACGATTATCTTTTAGGATACAACAGTCTTATTTTGATGAAAGCATCACTATAATTCATTAAAAATTTCAAACCAAGAATGCTACTCTCTTTTTAATGCATTATTGCTATACTACCCTTAGGAAAGTATGCAAATGCCTAAGAGAGGAAAGGATTGAATTGAATTTGATTGGACTCAATTCGGAATGAATGAAAATGCAAGGGTCTAAGGTCCTATTTATAGGTTTTAGGTGCCCTTTGGAAGCAACCCTACGGTTTGATTTGATTTTGATTTAATTGATCGGATTTGATCAAAGGATGCCTTTGATATATCGATTCATCCTTTGATCTGTTAATCAGCCGATCAGATAAGCCGATCCTTATCCCAATATGCCTTTTCACCATTGTGATCTGATGATCACGTTATCAGATAGATGGTTACACGGCTTTGATACGCCATTTCAAGATCGGAACGTTGACTTATCATAATGATCTGATCTGAGCGATGCCTTATCTCCAACCACACGATGGGCGCCTTATCATCAATGGTCCTATTGACCGATCAACCGACGGGTGTGAGCCATTGGATCACGATCGCGATCATGATTTGATCACCGTATCTCGATCCTTCATCCGATCGATCAACGATCAGTTCTGATCCTGATCCGATGATCAACGATCAATTGATCTCAACCCTTTATCTTAATCCGATCAGTCTCCACCATTGGATCCTTATGATCAAGGAAAAATTTAAAAGCCCCTCAAGCTCCTCGCGACGATGCGCACGTGCAAAGTGCGCCTACAAAGCGCCCATTGCATTCTTCGTACATGCGCGTGCGCATGAGTAATGCGTAGCATCACCCTCAAGCTCTCTACTTATGATGAGCCTAAGGAACTTAAGCTTCAAAAAAGTGGTTTTCATATAAGTGAACCTTCCTTTCTTATTTTTTTTAATGTGGAACTAAATGTCCTTACAATTTCTCATTCACATCCAAAGAGAAGGTAATTGGCTTTCAAGGCCCATTAGGGTATTCAGACCCATTATCTAACAACACACACACACACACACACACACACACACACACATATATATATATATATATATATATATATATATATATATGCAATGAGCTAGCTTATTTGCTAGACCACAGTAAGCTTCTAAGCTACGTCAAACTTTGACAAACAATAAAAGTGAGGTGCTAAGTGCAAGATGGACAATAATTTACTCTTTTCAATACTCTGAAGTATTTGTGCTGTATTAATACATTTGATTTTTTGAACAATGAATGGATTTGATGTTATTTTGTTGACCCAATTATTGATTTTGATGATTAATAAAGGAATTGAGTATATTTATTTGATTACTAATGGATTTGACAAGTGTTTCAGCACTTAAAAATATTTGATCAATTTAAAGGTATTAAGAAATGAGTTTTGAATCAATTGTAAATCATAAGTTTCAAAGTTTCAGAACCTGGAGTCGACACCTAGAATTCCTGAAGCCGACCCCATGGTCAGTCAAATATTCTTCTGATTTTTGATACGGTCCAGAGCCGACACCTAGAGTTTTGGAGCCGACACCCAGAGTTTTGGAGTCGACACTTACAGTGTATGGAGCCAACTCCGATGCGGGGATAAAAAGCTTATTTTTTGAGTATCTTGGAGCCGACACACAGTATTCTGGAGCCAACACCTGACGATGGCGAGCCGACACCTAACTTTTTCAGAGCCGACTACTCGACGAACTCAGAACTTTCTATTTTTGGATAAACGACTTGGAGCCGACACCTGAAAAGTTGGAGCCGACTCCAACCTATCTGGGACAAAAATTTAAAATACCAGATCAGCTCTAACGGTAATATTTCCTTTTTACCTAACTTCTAACGGATATATTTTGTTTCTAGGTACATTCCAACGGCTAGTTTTCTTCCAAAAAATGGATTAAAAGAAATCTATAAGAAGTGGGAGAACACCCGTTTGAAAATAAGAACGAAAAAAAGAAAAAGAGGGAGAATATTCAAATCAAAAATCCGAGAAGTCTTGAGCCTGAAATCCAAGAGAGAAGCTTTCAAACTCAAATCCTTCCACTCCACAAAGTTCAAAGAAGAATCCAAGGCGTTCAAGTTTGAAAAATCAAAGGATTCACAAAAAGGGGAAGAAGCTCTATTTTGAAGATTTTTCAACTTCTCATCTGCAACATTTGCAACGAATCAAAGCTGAGGCCTGATTCAACATCTCCAAAGAGAAGAGGAAAAAAAGAAAAGCTCAAATCCAATCCACTTCAAACAGGCTTTTCTAAACCTTGTTCATTTATTTGAATATTTGCTCATTTAAGGAGCTGTCTTGTATCTTAAACATTATTCTTTCTTATTTTTGCTGGTTCAATCAGGGGGATTGAACTAGTGGAGGTTGTATACCTTGGGTCAAGCTAGTTTAGCTTGAGTTTAGGGTTTTGTGCTGGTGAGCCCGAAAAACCGGTTGGGTTCGTTGTGATCCCGGATAAAATAACAAGTTGTGAGTTGTGATCTTGGAAAATAACTCGACTGTAATCAAGTCGATTATAGTGTGGACCCAAGTGAATCTTGGGAGTGGACGTAGGTGTTGGATATACCGAACCACTATAAAATCTTTGTGTTTGCCGTGCTTCTATTATCTCTATCTCTATCTTCTTGTTTGTGCTTTATATTTGCATTGCATTTAATTTCATTTATCTTAAAGCCAATAGTTTTTAAAAGGTTAAATTTTTTAAAGAACCCAATTCACCCCCCCCCCCCCTCTTGGGTTGCCATCTGGGCCAACAATTGGTATCAGAGTAAGTGCTCATTTGAATTGATCACACGATCAAGAGCTAAAGATCCAAATGGCAGCTCAAGTTGGATCTTCATTTGCTGAAGGTCATTCTACAAATAGACCTCCCTTATTTAATGGTTCCAACTATTCATATTGGAAAGCAAGAATGAGGATATTCATTCAAGCTTCTGATTATAAATTATGGAGTGTTATAATTAATGGACCTAGCACACCCACACACATTGTTGATGGCTCTATTGTTCCTAAGCCCGAAAGGGATTGGAATGATAATGATAGGAAAATAGCTCAGCTCAATGCTAAGGCCATGAATGTCTTGTATTGTTCATTAGGTGCAAACGAATTTAATCGCATTTCTACATGTAATTCTGCAAAAGAAATATGGGATAGATTAGAGGTTACCCATGAGGGTACTAATCAAGTAAAGGAATCTAAAATAAATATTCTTGTTCATAAATATGAATTATTTAGCATGGAGCAAACTGAAACTATTGCATGCATGTATACTAGATTCACCGATATTGTAAATGGTTTGAAAAGTCTAAGCAAGACCTATACTAATTCTGAACTTGTTCGCAAAATTCTTAGGTCACTACCAAGGACTTGGGAAGCAAAAGTGACAGCAATCCAAGAAGCCAAGGACCTCAACACCTTACCCTTAGAGGAGCTACTTGGATCCCTTATGACCCATGAATTAACTATGAAGCAGCACATAGAAGAAGATGTGAAGAAGAAAAAGACTATAGCTCTTAAGGCTGCTGAAAGTGAGGAGAGCTGCAGTGATGATGATGATGATGATGATGAGACAGCTCTTCTAGCAAGAAAATTCAAAAAATTCATGAGAAGAAAGAGACCCTTCCACAAGAAGAAATCTGGAATTAAGATGGAAGAAGAAAAAGAAAAGGAAAAGGATAAGGACAAAGAGAAAGACCCCTTGATTTGCTATGAGTGTAAGAAACCGGGGCACTTTAGATACGATTGTCCACAATTAAAGAAGACTTACAAGAAGAAGAAGAAAGCCTATGTTGCAACCTGGAGTGACAGCAATGAATCTTCTTCAGAGGAAGAACAAAAAGAAATTGCAAACATTTACTTTATGGAAAACGACGACAGCGAGGTAAGTTCCGAAAACCCTAGTGATGAGCTTGCATTTGATGAATTATTTGAAGCTTTCAATGAACTAGTAGATGATTTTAAAGTTTTGAAAAAGAAATACAAATATTTGAAAAATGATAACTCAATTCTTATTAAAGAAAAAGATGATCTTACTAATGAAATTAAAATGCTAAAATCTGAAAAAGAAAATATGACAAAAGAAAGAGAATCAATTTCCAATGAAAATGATAAGCTAAAGAAGAAAGTTGATAAATATAAGAATATTATTGATAAATTTAATTATAGTTCTAAAAACTTAATTTATTGTTAAGCAATCAAAGAGCTATATATGATAAAGCTGGTTTAGGATATAGACCTAACTTAAAACAAAAATTTGTCAAAAACTTTTTTAGAAAAGAACAAAATAGAGATAATGTTATATGTCATTATTGTAACAAGAAAGGCCATAAATCCTATGAATGTGATGCAAGAAATAATAATAAAAAATTAAATAACAAAGGTAAGAAAATATGGGTTCCCAAAGGAACGATCTTTTATGCTACTAACCATGAAGGACCCAAGAAGGCTTGGGTACCTAAATATAAGACTTAATTATTTTTGCAGGAGTGCCTTGCGGCCAAAAGATCAAAACGAAAGTGGTATCTCGATAGCAGCTGCTCAAGACACATGACAGGTGACAAGGATCAATTCATTACCCTTGAGAGCAAAAGAGGAGGAGTTGTTACATTTGGTGACAATGGCAAAGGCCAAATCATGGGGTTTGGTAAAATTCAAATAACTCCCTCCACATATATTGAAAATGTTTTATATGTCAATGGTTTGAAACATAATCTAATAAGTATTAGCCAATTATGTGATAAAGGTTTTAAAGTATCATTTGAAGCATCAATCTGCACTATTTCTAATCCCATTGATAATAGCATTGTTTTTATTGAAAATAGAAATGGCAATGTATACTTGATTGATCTAGACAATTTGTCTACTAGTAATCATTGCTTAGTTGCTAATAATGCTAATATGAATGAGATTAGTTGGTTATGGCATCGTAGATTAGGTCATGCAAGCACACACCTTATTTCAAAATTAATTAAAATGGATTTAGTAAAAGGACTTCCACAGCTAGATTTTGAAAATAACAAAATTTGTGATGCATGTCAATTTGGAAAACAAACTAGAAATTCTTTCAAAACTAAAAATATTGTTTCCACTTCTAGGCCACTTGAACTACTTCACATGGATCTTTTTGGACCTACTAGAACCACAAGTCTAGGAGGAAAGAAATATGGTCTTGTGATTGTAGATGATTACTCTAGATACACTTGGGTATTATTTTTAGCTCATAAGGATGAGACCTTTCCATTATTTTTGAAATTCTTCAAGAAGGTCACAAATGAGAAAAACAACACCATAGTGTCTCTAAGAAGTGATCATGGCACTGAATTTGAAAATTATTTATTTAAAAATTTTTGCATAGAAAATGGAATTCATCATAATTTTTTAGCACCTAGAACACCACAACAAAATAGAGTAGTTGAAAGAAAAAATAGAACTTTAGAAGATATGACCCGTACCATGCTATGTGAAAGCAACTTACCAAAATACTTTTGGGCAAAAGCTATAAACACAGCATGTTACATTCTTAATAGAGCTTTAATTAGGCCAATCATTAAGAAAACTCCTTATGAACTATGGAATAATAGAAAACCTAACATAAGTTACTTTCATGCATTTGGTTGTAAATGTTTCATTCATAATAATGGCAAAGATAATCTAGAAAAATTTGATGCAAAATCTGATGAAGGCATTTTCTTAGGATATTCAACATCTAGTAAAGCCTATAGAGTGTTTAACAAGAGAAACTTAATTGTAGAAGAATCTATTCATGTAATTTTTGATGAATCTTTAGCATCGAGTTCTGAAAAGATTGATGATGAGGAAGATACAAACATTCTAGAAAGAGATATTGAAAAATTAAATATAGATGTATCTTCGGATCATGAACAAGAAGCTAAGGATAATGATTCTCCTAATGTTGATGTTGTTGATGCAAATCATAATGATGTAGATCTTCCTAGAGACTGGAGATATGCCTATGGTCATCCTAAAGAATTAATTATAGGTGATCCATCTCAAGGAGTAAGAACTAGATCATCAATGAGAAACATCAATAATCATCTTGCATTTGTATCTCAAATTGAACCTAAAACTATTGAAGAAGCAGAAAAAGATAATAATTGGATGTTAGCTATGCAAGAAGAATTAAATCAATTTACTAGAAATAATGTTTGGACTCTTGTAGATAGACCTAAGGATCACTCTGTTATAGGATCAAAATGGGTATTTAGAAATAAATTAGATGAAAATGGCATAGTAATTAGAAACAAAGCTAGATTAGTTGCAAAAGGATATAATCAAGAAGAAGGAATTGATTTTGATGAAACTTTTGCACCTGTAGCTAGACTAGAGGCAATTAGATTATTACTTGCATTTGCATATCATATGCATATCAATTTATTTCAAATGGATGTTAAAAGTGCATTTTTAAATGGATTTATAAATGAGAAGTTTTTGTTGAACAACCACCAGGTTTTGAAGATCATGAATTTCCAAATCATGTTTTTAAATTGCACAAAGCACTATATGGTTTAAAACAAGCACCTAGAGCTTGGCATGAAAGATTAAGTAAATTTCTGATTGAAAATAATTTTATAAGAGAAAATGTTGATAAAACACTATTTTTGAAAAGAAAAGACAAGGATTTATTAGTAGTACAAATATATGTTGATAATATTGTATTCGGTGCTACTAACAATTTGTTATGTCAAGAATTTGCTAAGTTGATGCAGGGTGAGTTTGAAATGAGCATGATGGGAGAACTCAACTTCTTCCTAGGACTTCAAATCAAGCAAAGCAAAGAAGGAATTTTCATCAATCATGCCAAATACACAAAAGAACTGCTCAAGAAGTTTGGAATAGAGTTAATCAAACCACTTGGAACTCCTATGAGTCCTTCATGCAAGCTGGACAAAGATGATGATGGTAAGAAAGTAGATCAAAAATGTTACAGAGGTATGATCGGATCTCTTCTTTACTTAACAGCTAGTAGACTAGATATAATGTTTGTTGTATGTCTATACGCTAGATTTCAATCTGAACCTAAAAAATCTCACTTAATTGCTGTAAAAAGAATCTTAAGATATTTAAGTGGAACTAAAAATGTAGGTTTATGGTATTCTAGATACTCAACATTAAACTTGATTGCATATTCTGATTCTGACTATGCTGGATGTAAATTAGATAGAAAAAGCACAAGTGGAGCATGTCAATTCTTAGGTAGTAACTTAATCTCTTGGTTTAGCAAAAAGCAAAATTCGGTTGCATTATCTACTGCTGAAGCAGAATATGTTGCAGCTGAAAGTTGCTGTGCTCAAATCCTTTGGATTAAGAGACAACTTGAAGATTACGGCATAACACTTGATAAAACTCCAATTGGATGTGATAACACAAGTGCAATAAATCTAACTAAAAATCCAATTCAACATTCAAGAACAAAACACATTGAAATTAGATATCACTTTATAAGAGAACATGTAGCTAATAATGAAATTTGTCTTGAATATATTAATAATGAAGAACAATTAGCTGATATATTTACAAAACCTTTGAGTGAAGAGAGATTTTGTTATCTTAGAGGTGAATTAGGAATATGTGACCCTTTGGATTGATTTTGATACTTTAAGGAATGACTTTCTAGATCTATATTAATTTCTTGATATTCCTTTCATAATTTTAAGGAAAAATTATCTAGTCATCTGAGTAACTTGATTCTTCATACTCCAAAATTTTATCAAGATTTTATCGAATTTATTTTAACAAGTTTCAGTTGTTTAAATCTCAATTATTTTTCTCTGAAACTGTCATTGGAGTCGACACCTCAGAATGAGGAGTCGACACCTTTGTCTGTGTCGCTCTCGATCCCTGAACTTGGAGCCGACACCCGTATAAGTGGAGCCAACTCCAGTTCGAGCGCTGACTGTGTTAGCGATTTGGAGTCGACACCCGACTTTGCGGGAGTCGACACCTGGAAATCCAAATCGATTTATTAGGGCAGAGTCGACACCTCGTCATTTCATAACTCTTCGAATCCTCCACCAAATTTCTCCAAAACTCTCTCAGAGCCTCTCCATCTCTAATTCCACTCTATCCAAGCTTTCCTAAGGATCCAATGGCACCTAAGAGGAGAGGTTCGGTGATTGGAGTGCCTGTGGTGACCGGAAAATGCTCCGTGAGGCGACCCGTCCGCGAGCCGTCTCCAAGCGAGGATTCCTCCACCGATTCAGACAATCCCAACACCACTTCACCTTAGGTAGATACCCTAGCAGGGAGGGTAATCACAATGGGTAGGAAAGTTGACTTTGAGTTCTTTCAATCCGAGGGTTTTTCGATTGGTAATCAACTCAAGGAGCTTGGATGGGATAGAGTTTGTTCTCTTGATGTTCCTACTTACCCAGCTTTAGTGAAAGAATTTTACTTTAATTTGTCGAGAGGTGATGGCAGTTTAGTGAGCTCTGTTAGAGACAAACGGATTCATCTTACATTTCAAAAATTACGAAATCTCCTGAGCATCCCCATTATCGGATTAGCTGCAGATATGCACAGTGATAGATCAGCGGCCCTATCAAGGATGTTAGGGAGAGATGTTAAAGAATTTGAGGAAATTAGGGCTAACCAGTTGCCCTTGGAATTAAGATTGCTACACAACATTTGCAGCAGAATTTTGTTCCCAAAGACCGGACGTTTTGAGTATGTCTCCGAGCGGGACATTGTTGTGATGAACAGTATTTTGACCGGTCAACCTATTAATTTAGCTACTATGATGATATTCTATATGGCCGAGGCCGGAGGGAAGAGAAGATCATCACTACCCTATGGTATGGTTTTAACTATGGTATTTAGAAGCCAAGGGGTTGTAATTTTGGACAATGAACCCTCCAAGAACCTGAGACACACTGATTATTACAGTTTGGCCACTTTGCATATGATGGGATTTGTAAAGGTGAACGGGCAATGGGAAAGGAAAGGTAACTTGGATGAGAGAGCCCCTGAGCCTAGACATTCTGCACCTTGTGAGACTGGTCCTTCTATGAGGGTTCCCTCACCGCAGCCAAGGAGTCCAGTTCCTGCCCCTGCACCTGCTCAAATTCATGTTCAGCCATCCTCTTCATCAGTTGGATTTTCAGACCTTCAAATGGAGCAACTAAAAGGATTGCTTGCTGCTCAGAAGGATGAACTGAAGATTGAGTTTGATAACAAATTTATGAATCTTAAAGAAACACTTTATTCCTTAGATGATCGGATTGCCAAAATAGAATCTACTCTTAGCTCTTCTGCTGGATCTTTAAGTAGTGATTTGAAGAATATATTTGAAGAACTTAAAGACATATGTGGATATTTTGAGACCTATTCAAAGTGCAATGCAGAGCTTCAAGATAAAATCATGACTGCTTGCTCTTTTGTTGATAGAAGGTTGAAAGAATTTGTAGCCACTCAGAGTGATGGAATGCATAAAATTCTAGATCATTTGACAAGAATCATTAGAACCAACTTGTAGTTTTTATGTTGTTTAATGTCTTGATGTAATGAAAATTTAGTTTTGATGTAATGAATGTTTAGTTTTTGATATAATGAAGTTTAAGCTTTGATGTAATGAAAGTATAGTTTCTTTCTTTTTGTAATACTTGACTTCAATGAAATGAAATTATCTTTTGATCTATCAATCTTATCTTTTGACTTAACTTTTCTTTATCTTTTTGTTGATTACAAAAAAGGGTGAGAAAGTTATGTCGTATATGCATTGATTAGGTATGCTTTAATTGGCATTTATTTAATTGGTATCAAATATGAAGAACAATTGATAAATATGTAAAGCAATAGGGAGATACAATTGACAATTTGAACTTCACAGAGGGAGCTACCTTATTCAGGGGGAGCTTGCTTGTGAGGATCACTTTCTTAAAATTTTAATTTAAGAATACTTTGCATATACTCAATGTTTTTATAATCATCAAAAAGGGGAAGATTGTTACCCAATTATTGATTTTGATGATTAATAAAGGAATTGAGTATATTTATTTGATTACTAAGGGATTTGACAAGTGTTTCAGCACTTAAAAATATTTGATCGATTTAAAGGTATTAAGAAATGAGTTTTGAATCAATTGTAAATCTAAGTTTCAAAGTTTCAGAACCTGGAGTCGACACCTAGAATTCCTGGAGCCGACCCCATGGCCAGTCAAATATTCTTCTGATTTTTGATACGGTCCGGAGCCGATACCTAGAGTTTCGGAGCCGACACCTAGAGTTTCGGAGTCGACACTTACAGTGTCTGGAGCCGACTCCGATGCGGGGACAGAACGCTTATTTTTTGAGCATCTTGGAGCCGACACACAGTATTCTGGAGCCGACACCTGACGATGGCGAGCCGACACCTAACTTTTTCGGAGCTGACTCCTCGATGAACTCAGAACTTTCTATTTTTGGATAAACGACTTGGAGCCGACACCTGAAAAGTTGGAGCCGGCTCCAACCTGTCTAGGACGAAAATTTAAAATGCCAGATCAGCTCTAACGGTAATATTTCCTTTTTACCTAACTTCTAACGGATATATTTTGTTTCCAAGTACATTCCAACGGCTAATTTTCTTCCAAAAAATAGATTAAAAGAAATCTATAAGAAGTGGGAGAACACCCGTTTGAAAATAAGAACGAAAAAAAGAAAAAGAGGGAGAATATTCAAATCAAAAATCCGAGAAGTCTTGAGCCTGAAATCCAAGAGAGAAGCTTTCAAACTCAAATCCTTCCACTCCACAAAGCTCAAAGAAGAATCCAAGGCGTTCAAGTTTGAAAAATCAAAGGATTCACAAAAAGGGGAAGAAGCTCTATTTTGAAGATTTTTCAACTTCTCATCTGCAACATTTGCAACGAATCAAAGCTGAGGCCTGATTCAACATCTCCAAAGAGAAGAGGAAAAGAAGAAAAGCTCAAATCCAATCCACTTCAAACAGGCTTTTCTAAACCTTGTTCATTTATTTGAATATTTGCTCATTTAAGGAGCTGTCTTGTATCTTAAACATTATTCTTTCTTGTTTTTGCTGGTTCAATTAGGGGGATTGAACTAGTGGATGTTGTATACCTCGGGTCAAGCTAGTTTAGCTTAAGTTTAGGGTTTTGTACTGGTGAGCCTGGAAAACTGGCTGGGTTCGTTGTGATCCCGGGTAAAACAACAAGTTATGAGTTGTGATCTTGGAAAACAACTCAACTGTAATCAAGTCGATTATAGTGTGGACCCAAGTGAATCTTGGGAGTGGACGTAGGTATTGGATACACCGAACCACTATAAAATCTTTGTGTTTGTCGTGCTTCTATTATCTCTATCTCTATCTCCTTGTTTGTGCTTTATATTTGCATTGCATTTAATTTCATTTATCTTAAAGCCAATAGTTTTTAAAAGGTTAAATTTTTTAAAGAACCAAATTCACCCCCCCTCTTGGGTTGCCATCTGGGCCAACATATTTATTGTTACTCACGAAAGAATGTTCATTTTTTACTCTTTTTTTATTAAAAAAACAGTGAATATATCATTAAAATGCAATCATATTAAAAAGAAAAATTGTTCATCTTGGCATGTAAAATATATAATTAAAAACTCCATTTATGCATACCTCGGTGAAAGATTTGTGATGCTTAGCTTGCAAATTGATGTGCATTCTACTATTAGTTACCAAGAATTCAATTGGCTTAAGGGCCAGATAGGTGTTATAGAAGACGACCTATCCTATCAAAAAAAAAAAGTATAGGATAGGAGGTGGAATTGACAAAATACTAGGTTGCTTTTAGCATTGCAATCACTTTTTTATTTAAAAAATTTAAATATAAAATATTTTTTATTTTTTATTTTTTAATAAAGCAAATCATGCTAAAAGCATAACATAATTATTCATGTAATCAATATATTATGGACCACTAATTGAATTAATCAAGGTGGCTCTGATACCAATGTTGGGTTCCGGTCATGCAGCGGAAGGCTGGATTTCAAAAAAAAAATTTAACCTTGAAACCCTAATCAACCGAAACCTTAGATCCAAGACCCCTTGATTATAATAATTAATTAGTCAT
Source organism: Calamus simplicifolius (assembly GCA_900491605.1). Classification (NCBI taxonomy): domain Eukaryota; kingdom Viridiplantae; phylum Streptophyta; class Magnoliopsida; order Arecales; family Arecaceae; genus Calamus; species Calamus simplicifolius. The sequence continues at coordinate 209,361 of UESW01001959.1, read as the reverse complement.
AAAATGTAATATATATGTAGAGGAACATACCTTAGTACTTGGTTAAAAAAGAAGAAGCCGGTTATCCAATCTTTTCCACTAGGCGCCCAAGTATTCACCCTCCAATGGTGATCCACACGAGAATTGGATCAAAGATATGCTCACGAACTTGACTTAAACCTCTTTTTGGCTTCTTAACTTCTTGGCTTGGTTCTTAGGACCCTTTTTACTCTTTTCTTAAGCCTAATAAAACTTGTATAGGCTAAGAAAAGAGTTGTCCTAAATTGACTAAGGCTTGTAGAAAGGGGAGAGGGAGAGAGAAGACTCTTGTCTTAACAAGGATTACTAAAATTATCCGATGCTATCCCATATGTGCCACCCCCTTTAAATAGTGAATGGGAGACGTCAAATGAAGGGATACAGCCCATTCCATGTCCTTCTAAAAGGATCTAATTCTTTTTAAAATTCATTTCAATTTGAATCAAGGGACACATTGTTATAATTTTCTGCACCTTTCTTCCTACGCGGGCCACACCTGATGGAATGCTAGGGATGCTTTTGGCATCCCTTCTTAAAATAGATAGCCTCTAATTTTGCCATGTGTCAAGATAAGGTTCTCCATGTTTATATGGACTCTTAAATCCCCAAAAGATACGCCTTCTAGTGCCTTAAATCAGAAGGACTTTTAGACACCTCTTGAAAATTCTGCACGCGCACAGTTTTCCTTTCGAGAGTCCCATGTCTCTTGGACTCTATTAATTCAACCTTGTCCAATACAATAACATCTATATAAGGTTCTCCACGTTCAATAGACCTATAAATCCAAAAAAAAAAATGCGCCTTCTAGTACCTTAAATCAGAAGGACAATTAGGCGCCTCTTAAAAATTCTGCACATGCATAGTTTTTCTTCCGAGAGTCCTATATTTCTTGGACTCTATTAATTCAACCTTATCCAATCCAATAAATGGTTGATCAGGTCAGAGGTTATCCCAAATTAATTCTAAAATTAATTTGGATCAATTAATTAAGCCGGTTCAAATCAATTTCGACCCAAATTGGAGCGATAGTTAGCCATATGTGCTAGCATGCTGATTGGCTAATAAATTGAATTAATTAATCTTATTAAAATGATTCTTTGACCAATTCCCTTGTGTATGTGACCCATTGGGTTCCTCATCTAGCCAGCAGTAGGTATAGATTTAAGTCGATTTAGTTTGATTAGAAACTGACTAACCGAATTAGATCAAATCGTGCTAACCCTAGTTGTCAATTTGAACAATCTTTCAAATTGACTCATGAATTAAATAAATTTAATTCATGAAAACCTACAAGATAAGATTGACATCTAGCAATGTATCATGTCTACCTAAAAGATGAGGAATTTGATGGAATTATCAAAATACCCTTCAGTGGCAAGTTACTGTGCAATTCAATCCTTCGATCTTTTTTTATTCCGAATAAGTGATGGGTATGGAAAAATGTCAACCCTAACATTTTATTCATTTGAATCTAAATCAATAATAAAGACTCGACAAATAAAAAATTAGAAACCTATTCTAATTTCATTTTGCTTTGATCAAAGACTTCTTGAGTCATCATATGATGAGATTACATGGGATTACTTTTCCTCTTACGAGGAATAATTGATTCCTTGTTAACCTACTCATAACCTTCATACACAATCCTTTATATCCATAAACACCGTACATGACTTAGCCATAAATGAGTATGAACTAAAACATATATTCATGTGCATAAGATTCTATGGTAATCTCATGTCTAAGAATCACTTGCACAACTCCCACTAAGAGAACTATCTTTTGACAAGTAAGTAAGATCTCCATAAGATGTTCTCAATGTGGATCAATTCAGTGAACTCATATCCTAATGAGCACCCACATCCTTGTATTAGTGTCTCTACACAAGTGGCTATGAGACCAACCACCCTCTTTATTGAGCATACATAGAATATGCCAGTCTTACCGGTATCATCGATCCCCGACTCGATGATCCTTCGACTAAAAACATTTTAGATTAGAGTTTTTAGGAACTTAGGTCTCATCATTATGAACTTCATCATAACCCTAATTCTATTGCCTAAAAGACACAACATATGATGAATCGAAAAAAAAATGTCTTTTAATTGATAAAATATCATACATGAGTTGAAGAAAATTACAAAAAATGTCCTTACATGATTGGCTTTTAGGGCACTACTCTTTCAAGACCCATAGATAGAGTATTAAACAAGAGAAAAAGAACTTGCAACAAAGTCATCCAAATGATTTAAAGTTATATTTTTCACAGTTTCCAGTAAATTCCCAGTCCGTGCAGGATGCCGGCTACCAGTCCCCAGAAGAGAATTTCAGCAAATATCACATAAAGAAGAGTCCCTAACCTTTCTGAATGCCAAACTTTAACAAACACATGTTTGTGGATCCAATGGACCTGCAGATTGAATCATATGCAATTCGATTCATGGACATGAAATATATAAAACATATTCTCAATAATCACAACATGAGAGGCCATACGTACAAGAGAATTTTTTGGAGTTTCATAGTACCACCCATTCACAAATGCAGGGAAGATGCCTTGCGCTGCCATTACAAAAACAAGCATTGAATTCATTCCTATCCACTCCAGGAGCAGGAATGGCATCCTTAAACTCCATACGTCAATCTGTACATCATAAAATCCATATGGCAGAAGAGGAAAGTTGAGAATTATTTTGAAACAGTCATTCCTAAATTTTCAAGAGAGCTGCAATAAAATGATATATAAATGACACTGCAACAGCTGGATCTTGGCATTTTATTCCAATGCATGTTATCAGATGAGAGGTAACAACCTACCAGTATATAAAATGCTGAGAAAACAATCCCCGCAGCTCCAGCCGTGAAACAAACATAACTGAAGCTATAAGTTGTTTGTTGATGGGTAATAGCTGTGTCCAATTAAAAGAGTCACCAAGTTAAAGATTAGCAATGCACAGAAGGTGAAACATTATCAACAATATATATAGAGGAGCACCATTTGTAAAATGAAGGATGATGCCACAAATAAGAAGACCAAAGCCCATCAGCAACCAATGCTTAAGCCTCTCTGAATGAAACTAAAGACAAATAGCCAAGATTCAATATATCATAAGTCAAACACTACTAAGTCATCATCAGTGTGATAACCCATTATCATGCATAGGTTATTCAAACATGTAAAAGCCACCGAGACATATATTAATATGGCAAAAATGATAAGGAAAAACCTTAAAATGGATCAGAACATGCCCATAATGGACTCCAATGACTCCTGAAAGGATGGCTGATATTGAACTGAACATAAGAACATGCAACAGTTTCAGTCCACCAAGTAGTGGTAAAGATAGTGCTGATATACCCAAGTTCAAGCGAATTTGTTTGTTTGAGATGAGAACTGAAACGAACCTTAGCAAGCCTTCTGGTTCAAAGGGAGCGAGACACCAACCAGGAGCATCATTTCTCAGTGGCCCCATGTTTGGTGAACTATCTGTGCAGTCCTGGATGGTTATCCAACAAAAGATGGAATGGAGAATAAGCTTCTATAGATAGTACTTGAATTTGATGAGGTTGTCTCAGTATTTTAATGAAACAAGACATACTACCATCCCATCCTATCCTATCCTAACAGTGGAATAGAAGGTATCCCAAGATACACCGATTAGGATGCTGGGATAACAACAGGACGGTCTTGTCCCAATACTTGGGATAGCAACTCATCCTGACATCCCACGATATATCTCACCAAAACCTGAAACCTTGCTTAAATTAACCTAAGGGGCCAATTTAGAAAAGAGATACCTTTGATCGTATCCAAACAGGTTGTGAGTAGAGGTGATTTATTCCCCAAACTTGCCTGTCCACATAACCAACTGCATTGCAGGCGGGACCTAAGTGCCCCTCACACCACATTGGACCTGAAAACAAGATGCTAAAACTTTTATCAAAGATCCTTCAATCAGGTTATTGTGACTAGCTATGTGCACTTAAATAGTGTCTGGTTTTGTGTTCAAAGACTATTTTTCTTTTTTTCTTAAGAGAAACAGAGAAAATGTTTCATAGCATACTGTGAATCTCTTTCCATCATTCACATCGCCTGGGTTATGGAATACAAAGCTCCAGTCTGGTACATAAAGTGCGAATGTTGTGACCATGTATGACACAAATGCAATGAGGCCTCCAATCCTGTGCATCCATAAACTATGCACTTGTTAACAAAAAGTTTAATTGTTGATAGGAGATGTCTGCATCAAAACCTATTGCTGATTAATTTAGAGGTGAAATTTTCTGTTTGCTTGATTAAGCCTTTCTATCTGCTTGAAAACCATTGATTTAAAAGTTATTTGAAATTAGTTTGGTATGGATTATAAGAATGCAATGAAATTTCCATGGCATAATTAGGCCATTAACTTGGTAAGCTTTTCTGGTGAAATTTTCTAAATTATTTATTTACATATGTAGTTGGAAAAGGCTTAGTTGAGTTGAGTATATATATATATATATACAGACAACCTTTCATATACATGCAAAGATATAAAGAATATTCACATTATGAGCCCAAATGCCAGTTTTAGTTTTAAAGCATTCTCACAATCTTAAGTACTGATGATGCTACTGTCAAAATGTTACCATTGCCAGCGATATGCACTAAATATGGCAGAAGGGCCCGAGCCAATGATGGTTGGACGTAGTTTTGTGGTCAGAATCTCTATCAGAGCCACAACGAAGTAAACCAACGCTATTCTCTGCTCATGCCAAGGAAAAGAAATGATATGGAAAAATTAAGCAAAACCAACCCATCTAACATCAAGCCTAAAGTGATGGATCAAGAAGAAGAACCTGAAGGATGCCACACCATCTGATGTGCTTCATGTCAACACCGTAGGAGAGGTCATCGGGAGCATGGGAGTATCCACCTTCAATGGGCCCAGATAATCCACATTTAAAATGTTGCGTGGATTTTAAGAAACATTAGAACAACCATAATGCATCAAACAACCCACATTATAGTATTGATTGAGAGTAGGGGTGGGCATGGATTGAATCAACGAAAAGAACGCACCGCGCATGGTGATTGGCCATGCCTGCGGTGCTGAAAGAACAAAAATGCTCTTGGCACATGTATGGCTACATGCATACGTGGTCAATCATCGCGCACAGTGAGCAAAGACTTTAGTCAACAACCCGCTCTCAAAATCATTAAACCAACCATAAGTACATCAAATAACCTACAATTACTATGTTGCATGGTTTTTGACTGAGGACTTCAACTGGGGTGATGGAAGACTGCAACTGAAGAATGCTCACCTTGAAGAAGCAGGCCCCAGAAGAGAAGTTTCAGAGTTCTGATGATGACTTTCTTAATTGCGTCAGGGACCTTTGGGATCCTCTGCAATACGTTGAAAAGGGTAATTAAGAAGGTGGAACCGGGACTGGGTCCAAATAATGGACCTGTTGACTGACTTGCATAGTGACACCAAAATTGGACCTAATCCGGGCCACTCGTAGACAAAAACATCAGAGCCACTGATGCCGACTAGATGGCCTACATGTGGAAAATTACAGCAATAGATGCATCCTTCCTCCAATCAGTGCAGCAAGTGTGCCAAAAATGTCTTCATCTAAACAAGCGTGTCAACACCGAGGACCAGATTCCAATAATGCACCCTAGTTAGGAGAATAGCAAGTAGCTTTTTTTTTAATTATTAGAATTAATTTCACTTAAGCCTTTTTTATATATGAGGTATTTGCAATTTTTTTAAAATTAAAAAAAAATTACAATCAACCCTTCAACTTTAACTTTGATTCAATTATAGTTAACCCTTACCGATTAAATCTAGGGTTAAAAGTAACAAAAAAGTAATTGCAAGATTGCCACAGGACTACTGCAAACACTATTTGATAAATTTTTAAAAAATGATTGTATTCCTGATCAAAATTGCCACATGACCCCTCTCGCAAGCTCCACCCCTCCATCTTCAACGCCCCTCTGGCCCTTCATCTCCAATGCCCTCCCTCTCAAGCTCCACCCCTTCGACCTCGCCCTCTGGCCCTCCTTCCAGAAGACAGCAGAGCAGTTCCAATCAGCTGGTTTGATGACAAGAGAAGGAGAAGGAGAACCATCCGATTGGCAAGATCTATTCCCTAATTAGATGGCAGTCCTTTCTCCCTGGCTCTTTCAACGGAAAATTGTAGGGGCAGTTTGGGGTTTAACAAAAAATATTTGGAGGATATCCTCTTCTATCTCTCAAATCAAATACAATCAGAAGGAATAATAAAAGTTATCCAGAGGATAAAAAAAAAAAAAAGTTAACTTTTTTCATAGGTAGTGTTTGATAGAAAAAATATTATCCCTGGATAAGTATACGGAATAGAGTTTATCCCCTGACTATCCCTAGGGATATCCCTTGGCTATCCCATTGATCATATCAAATGCAAAAAGGTAAATCCATAGGATAACTTTTTTTTACTCTTATTTAAAGGGATAACCTGTTATTCCTGCATTTTCTAGGAAATAAATTGAGGGGATAACCCATGATTAACCATGAATTATCCCTCCGGTTAACTTTATTTACAGTTATCCTTCATAGTTATGACTTTTGGGAATAAGAGAGGATATCCCCTGGATATCCCCTTTTATTTTCTATTTCAAACACTACCTTAATATAATCCAATGGATAGCCAGGGGATATCCCTAGGAATATCCACTGGATAAACACTATCTCGTACACTTATTCCGAGATAGTGTATTTTCTATCAAACATAACCTTAGGCAGTGTTTGATAGAAAAAATATTATCCATGAATAGTGTACGGGATAGAGTTTGTCCCCTGGCTATCCCTTGGCTATCCCATTGATCATATCAAATGCAAAAAGGTAAATCCATAGGATAACTTTTTTTTTTTACTCTTATTTAGAGGGATAACCAGCTATTCCTACATTTTTTAGGTAATAAATTGAGGGGATATCCCATGGTTAATCATGGATTATCCCTTTGGTTAACTTTATTCCCAGCTATCCGTTATAGTTATGGCTTTTGGGAATAAAAGGGGATATCCTTCAAATACTACCTTAAAGAATAAATGTTGTTGCTTTTTTTATATTATTTATTATAAAAATTTAACATTTTTAGTGATCATATGATAGTTAATTACGTGATTATTTTTTTAATATTCAAAATTTAAATGGTAGGAATCAGCTACAACTTAAATTAAATTAATATTGAATTATAATTTTTTTTAAAAAAAATTAGAAAGGACCATACAAACATTTCATATATAGCTAAAGAAGAGTTAAGTAGAGTCATGATTTATGCTGGGTTGGCACCTTGAAAGCAAGAGCTAAGGCAACAATAATAAAGAGGAAAAAAAGGCATGTGTGAGCGCCCGTGTGGCAGTACGTGTTGGTACCTTGAGAGCAAGAGCTATGGCAACTCCAACAATGAAGAGGAAGAAAGGCATCACAAAGTCAGCAAGGGTGCATCCATTCCACGGCGAGTGATCGATCCGCTCGTACGCTCCTCCAGCATCGTCGACTAATATCATCAACTGAAATTAATCCACGCCTTCAGCTAGACCAAAGTACTCCTGTAGCAAATAAATTAAGGAAGAAGATAGAAATTAAGCAAAGAAGGTGACGTACAACGATGGTTAGGCCTCTAAAAGCATCCAGTGCTGCCACCCTTTTACTCCTCGTCTTAACAACCTCAACCTTTCTTCCCTCTCCTTCTACGTCCACAGCAGTCTCCGCTTGCTTGCCATCAACTTGAAGCATGATGGCGTGCTCTCTTTCTCTCGCTACTGCGACGATCTCCTCCTTCTCCTTCTCCTTCTCCTTCTCCATTCTCCTCTCCACCACCTGTTACCGTTCTGTGGCAGGAGCTATAAAAAGCCTCTCGAGCCAATGGCTTAGCCCTCCTTCAATGTCATCTCATTAATTTGATAAGGCACCGGTGGGAGAGAGAAGAGAGTACGTCGGATCGACAGGCACGGCCGGCAGCACGACGACTGGACCGACGGCAACGTTTCGTTACTTAGGAGTTGGATGCTTCCAAATGTCAGGGTCTGCAGGTCTTGGATACACTGCAAGATTCTTCGTAGTTGACGAGCCACGCAGTATGCTCCTTACCGGTTACGACCAGTTTGTAGGAATATTTTTACTATTTGAACTCATGATAGATTTTGATTGGACGAAGCTAAATAAATAGATGTTTTTCTGCATCTAAAACTATTCTCCGTGGCTTAGTTGGATGAAGGATCTTGCATGCTCGTCACAAACAGCAATTGTTTAAGATTTCTAGTCAGAAGTCCTGTAAGTTCAGTGAGATGATACAGATATTAAATTGCTCCTTTTAGCCTAATGACTCATTCTCATTTGACTAGGATGATGGCTTAGTACTCATTTAGTGCCAAAAGAGAGCTGAATTAATGTCTCAACAATTTTAATGGCAGCTAATATTAAGATAAATCAAGATGTTGATGGACAAAAAAGCTGAGCCAATATTTCATTTGTCATGTCATATCATTTGTACCCCACACTGATATTGTTTAAGATTTCTGGTAAGGAGTCCTGTTAGGTGACGTGAGATTATATAGATATTAAATTGCTCCTTTTAGCCTAATGATTCATTTACTGATCATCTAGTGCCAAAAGAAATAGCTGAATGTCTCCACAGTTTTAATGGCAGCTAATATTAAGATAAATCAAGATGTTGATGGACAAAAAAGCTGAGCCAATATTTCATTTGTCATGTCATATCATTTGTACCCCCACACTGATATTGTTTAAGATTTCTGGTAAGGAGTCCTGTTAGGTGACGTGAGATTATACATATATTAAATTGCTCCTTTTAGCCTAATGATTCATTTACTGATCATCTAGTGCCAAAAGAAATAGCTGAATGTCTCCACAATTTTAATGGCAGCTAATATTAAGATAAATCAAGATGTCGACCATGGACCAAAAAACTGAGCTAATATTTCATTTGTCATGTCATATCATTGAATCCTGATGTGGCCAATCAGGCTCCATTAGTAATAAACTAACAGAAGATGCCCACCGTTATCTCGATCTCGGCTTCGACCTCGATACCCAAAAACACCACGTGGCCCATCAATCTCCCATGCCCCTGCATAGCCATTACTGGATGCAGTGCCTGCCTGATACTATCACGTAGCCCATCAATCTCCTGCGCACCTACGTGTTCACTATCGGTTACAGTACCTGTCTGATATACCAGACCCACCAACCACCTGTGGCACAGCATCTGGTAGAGGAATGACGCACCAAAATATCTCTGACAACCTCAGAGGCGGTTGTGGCCCGTCCCCTACTAATTCTGCAATCTATTCCCTAACAACGGTGGCGTTTCGATCCCGCAACTTTCCAGAAGGGGTAAGAGGAACCTCTAGACAGGTATAAAAACCCATCGCTCATGACGGAGGGGATTCGAACTCAAGTTCTCAAGCTATTTTTTCGTTAGCTCTTTCTTTACTGTTCCCTAGTCGCTTACTTGAGCGTCGAAGGGTCCCCACTGATCAAGCCGGTCTCTGAAAACTTTTTTGCAAGAGCTCCATCGAAGAGGAGGCTCTCCGTTACCCTGAACTCGAGGAATATGATTTGACGGCAACAAACCCCATAATAATAATTAATGGATATCGCAAACAAGATGAACACCATAGCAATATAGGGTCTTACAACCAGGGGACAACATTTATAAGCGGGGATGTTAATTAAGGACCAAGAACCTACTCAAATAAGAGAGCATGGAACTTCTATAGCACACTCTTTTGCTGTAGAGTATGTGCATCTGGATGACTGCCGTACAGCCATAGATGGATATCCATACAGGCACAAACTATGAATAAATGATAAATGTCTGAATCCGAGATGAGAAAGGTGACAATCTATTCATCTATGCACAGTATAGAACTTGTACTGCAAAGGGATGATATTAGATATCCATTCATCTATGCACAGCGTAGAACTTGTACTGCAAAGGGATGACATTAGATGGAGTACATCCTCATGCATCTATGTCAATGGATCAATAACAGCCTCCTCCTTGAGATGGGATCGGAGGATCCGCTTGACTCCTTGTTTCTAAAGATGACTCAGTCCATTTTGTCAACAACCTTATCCTTGCCGGACGTTAAATTTCCATTGCCTGCTTAGCACGTTGAAGAGCCAGGTGGAGAAAATGTTACCACTCATCTGTGGTCAATTAATCCAGGAGAATTTATAGTTCATAACGTGGACTGATCAATGGCAGCTCTTTGGACATTGCATTTCCCCAAACACCAATATTGTGAGTTCAATTTAATTGTATTGGCAGTAACCAAACACCAAGGTTGAGGGATTTATCTTACTAGCAAAAAACAAAGTTCAATCTATATTACCAGAGCCCCTGAAGTATACTTTTTAAACCATCAGTGCCAAAATATTGCATCTTCGATGACATCATAACATCCTGCAACTATCCTCATGTCTTTTATTTACCCTTAAATATTGCATTCTTTGATAACATAATAGCATCCCACCCCAGCAACACATGCATTCAACAGCTCAAAAGAGAGAACCACATTTGACATGGAACTAAGTGCACCACCACTCAGACGTCTGTTAAAAATTTCAAAAAATAAAGCCGTGCTGATACATTTAGATCAACTGTCAGTTGCATGTCATAGAAACTCCTGTGGATGTTCCCAAAGGTGTGGCTCAATGGGATAGAACAGTGGTGTGTCAATATTTTGATTAACCAATTTTTTTCTGATCATCAAGTGAGTTGAAAGAACGATATGCCACTCATGTTCATATGGTTTTCTCAGAATACAAAGGCTGAGGATAGTTTCCTATTTCTTAAGGCCAAGAGCAGGATGGTCTTTTATCAGTTCCAAAGCTCATGTTGATCATGTATGTCGCACAAATATGATTTGCACCACTTGAAGAAATATACTTTCATATGATCTTGATACTTCAAATGTGTTTCTGTGCTCTCATATGTTTCAATTGCACAAAATTTTAAGCCCCCAGGAAAAATTACTGTCAGGGAAACTAGAACAAAAAAGAAAAAAAAAAACCCCATAGTTCACTCTTACACCAGCTCATCTGATTTTATTTTGCAGAAAATGTAAACAAATGGTTAAAAATTGCACCAGTTTGCAAGACAGTAGAAGCAGTAATGCATTATAAGTAGAATATTCTCTCAAACTTTCAGATAAGGATAGCATAGCTACACTATGCTGTGAATACAAACTTGAGAAAAACATGGCAAGATTATCGATTAATCATCTGAACAATTACCACAAGAAAAAGTACTCTAGCCTGAACAGATGAAGATTCAAAGATGTTAGACTGATGTTGCACTACCTGTTTCAGTCACACCATTCACGGGCATTCTGAAACATTTTTAACCAAGGACTCGGGCCCTTCTTGTCGACTTCCCATTCCATCGGATACCATGGGAATTGCCACATCATGAAGCAACGCTCGGGATGTGGCATCATTGCAAGGTGCCTCCCATCAGGAGAACAAAGGGCTGCAATGCCTAGCGGAGAACCATTTGGATTGAAGGGATAAACCACTGTTTCCATACCAGCATCATCACAGTATCGTAAAGGGGCCAGATTAGACTTAAGAACCTGATCATAAATATCATCACCTGGGAAGTATGCTCTCCCCTCACCATGAGCAACCCAAACACCCAATGTGCTGCCCTCCATGCCTTTAAACATTATGGCTGGAGAGTTCCCTATTGTTACACCGGTAAAACGACACTCAAAGCGGCCAGATTCATTGTGAATAAACCTGGGCTGTGATACATCTCCACCTGAACCAAGGGCACCCCCAACATCAGTCCCAGGTACCAACCCAAGCAGAGCCATGAGCTGACACCCATTGCAAACACCAAGGCTGAAAGTGTCTCTTCGATCATAGAAAGCTTGAAATTGTTGTAGAAGAGGCTGGTTGAACCTTATGGATGCAGACCAACCTTTCCCAGAATCGAGAACATCAGCATAGCTGAAACCTCCAACAAAAGCTATCCCGCGAAACTCATCCAAGGAAACAAACCCATTCAAAAGGTCGGACATTGTTATATCCCAGGGTTCAAATCCTGCTGCATAAAATGCTGCAGACATTTCCCTATCTCCATTGCTCCCTTCCTCACGAATGATGGCTACTTTAGGCTTCAATTTTACACTCATATTTCTCATCTGTAAATTCGGGAGTAAAAGATATGCCCATGAAGGCCGGTGTCTATGCTTCAAGCCTTCTTTCTCAAGTTTCACGCAAGAAGCCAATCTTTGGAGCCCCTCAAGCTGAAAGCTGGTGTCCTCCCATAAATCCCTAAGATGATGCATTTCCTCCATCAACTGTGATGTTCCATCAACTGATAACTCTATCATTGGCGTTGTAGTCACTTGTCCAATGACCTCAGCAGAAACTCCAGCTCCTTCAAGCTTTTGCCTGACCAAATCTACATTCTGCAAGCTAACCTCAATGATAAATCCAAGCTCTTCTGCAAATAGCAAATGGAGATAGCTCTCACCCCTTGAGGTCAAGTTCAACCGCACACCACAATTCCCAGCAAATGCCATTTCAAGAATACATACAAGGATCCCGCCATCACTGATGTCGTGACCAGCAGAAATCAATCGTTCGCCAAGAAGTTCCTGAACAGCTTCAAAAGCCTTCTTCAGGTATGGAACATCATCAACATCAGGGCACTCATCACCAATTTGGTCAAATGCCTGTAAAAGAGAAGAACCCCCCAGGCGTCGCTTTCCCTTTGCTAGATCAATGTGCAACAAAACACCATTATTTCCCAGCTTCAGATCTGGAGTCACTGTCAATGTTATATCTGGACAGGTAACATAGGCACTGATGACCAGATTTCCAGGAGCCTTAACAACCTCACCACCAGCATAAGCTGCCATTGAAAGACTGTCTTTTCCCCCATCTATAGCTATACCCAACTCAATCATCAACTCTGAAAGTGCTATAGCAGCATCGTACATGGCTGCTCCTTCTCCATCAAGCTTGGCAGCATACATCCAGTTACCGCTTGCTTTAACATTGCTAAGAGATGTAACTCTAGCCCACACAAGATTTGTCAATGCTTCCCCAATGGCCATTCGTGCCATTGATCTTGGGTTCAGTAGACCTTTGATTGGCTGCTCTCCTATAGCACAAGCACCACCTGTCAGGTCTGTGTATGACTGTGCAATAACAGCTACATCAGCAAGAGGAAGTTGCAAGGGCCCAACTGTCTGCTGCTGTGCCACAAGACCTGTAACACACCTATCAACTTTTGTTGTCAAAAAGCGTTTTGAACAAACTGAAGGAAGCCTCAAAACTCTCTTTAAGCATTCCATTAAAGTGGTCCTGGGAGCAATATCAAGTGGCTCATTCTTCTGAGGCATCCGCTTGAAATCAAAGCATTTCTGAGGCATGTCACCCAGCACTTTTTCAAGCTCAAGATCCACTGCAAGAAGGGGATGAGGGAGTCCACTTGACTGACCATGCTCTGTAGCCCAGCTGTCCTTTAATATAACTCGTCCGTTGCCTTTAATGGTACCAATAACTGCCATAGACACCCTTTCCCTATCGCATATTGATTGCAGCAAACTACGACTTTCTGGCCTCACCAATAGAGCATCCTGCTCCTGATACTCTGCACCCCATATCTCTAGAACTGACATGGTATGATCACCAACTACTATAGCACGAATATCAATCTCAGCTCCCTGAGGATAGATGATCTCCTTGACAACATTGCAGTTTCCCCCAGCACCCTGATCATGAATACTGATGATAGGGTTGTTTTCCCCCATTTCAGCACAAGCTCGGACAACACGGTAAAGCTTCTGTGCCATCTCTGCATCTCCTCTTTGGACAGCATTAAAATCTAAATCAACATCATTCTGTCCACTTACCATACTTGAAGCAGCACCACCCCCCATTCCAATTCGATATGCTGGACCTCCAATTTTCACAACTAGCATTCCTACCTCTGGCTCTCCTTTTGATATATGAATGTGATCGATCTGTCCAATGCCTCCACTGAACATTATTGGCTTCAACCATTCACGCCTTTCTCCATTTGACAGTCTCATTCCAAATGTTCTTGTAAAACCCTGAATCAGAGGTTCTCCAAACTTGTTCCCATAGTCTGATGCCCCATCACTTGCATCAATTAAAATCTGCAAAGGAGGGGATAGATTCGATGGATACACAAAAGATGGATCTTCCCAAGGAGCGTATGACCCTTCCAAGAGAAGATTGCCCACACAATAACCTGCTGTGGAAGCAACAACAAAGGAACCCTTTCCTGTTGCATGTGTGTCCCTTATGCGACCCCCAGTACCTGTTTCTGCACCAGGGTAAGGAGCCACAGCGCATGGAAAATTATGTGTCTCTGCTGTAAATAAAATATCAAGATCACACTTGAATCTACATAAAGGTGACACAGAACCAGGTGTCAGTGGTCGCAACAAATTCACTGCAAATCCCTTAATTGCACTTGAGTTGTCTTTGAAGCCAATAACAGAATTATTAGGATTTGCCTTTAAAGTACTCTTCACAATCTGCATCAGTGTTCTACTCATTGGGTGTCCATCTATGATAAGTTTTCCATTAAAAAACCAATGTCTGCAGTGTTCACTGTTTGACTGTGCAATATCAAAGAGTTCAACAGTTGTTGGGTTACGTTTAATATCATCCCTAAAGAGACTTGTGTAATACTGAATATCATGGTCATCAAATGCAAGACCCATTTTGCCATTTATCTCTTCTAATGCTGCCCTGCCTCTCTCAATAACCGGGACTGAGCTAACAGCCTCAGGCACAACAGGTGACTGAAATGAAGTGAGCTTGCGAGGATAAACACATTCTGTCATCCTATCATGAACCATAGATGCAAATTCATTAATTTGGCTCTCCTCTAATGATTTAGTCCTAGGCTTTAGATACAGCAGATATCGTCTTGACCTCTCCATGCGGGTCACTTCAGTCAATGTGCATGCTTGGCAAATCGATACAACATTAGCTGACCAAGCTGTTGTAAAGGATAGGCGTGGACCCACCTCAACTAACACAGCTGATGCCCCTTGCAAGATCTCCTTATCTAAAAAACTATCTGTGCTCAAATTCTCAGGTTCATAGGTCTCTTGGAGAAGCCATCTGAGAATTCTGAGCTTTTCACTTGATAATGCAGCATTCACCTCAATGTTAAAGCACTGCTCAGTCTTTATATCAATAATCTGGCCAGAAATCTTCAGCTGAATCTGCCTAAGAAGCTCTGCAGCTGCACTGTCTTGAATCAGTGGACACCGATAGAAGTGCATAATCTCAAATGGCTGTTTCAGTTCATCAGATTTTTCAGTCACTGAAGTGTGCAAACTACTTGAAACTGAAGCTCTGGGCTTTGGAAAAAGTGATGCTCCTCTTGCTGTGCTACCACTATATAAAGATATGAGGCTTCTGTAACCCAAGCCACTTTGACGCACATTGCACCTCCGTTGATAGGAAAATCTATGCAAAGCATGACTCCGTCTATCCAATCCCTGAAGAAGCAGATGAGAACATATAACAATATAGTATACACGTGGAAAAGAAACAGACATAAAATCCAAGTCAAACAATGTTTTGACTCAATGAAAGAAAATGAATATAGAATGCTAAAGGGCCCTGTTCAAGCAATCCAACATGCATACTTCAGTTCAAGTATATACCTTCAACTGCAAAAGTTCTGCTGCTGGAGCTTCTCTAAAAGTCGCCATTAACTTGCTGCTAAAATACACAGATATCAAGGCACATTTCCAGCATACCAAAAATCATGAGATAAGTCAAAAAGTTGGCAGGCATAATCAACAAATGAAAAAAAAAAAAAGACAAATAATCTCAATGGGAGAAGGGTTTAATGGATTTGATAGCTCTCGCTGTGACAGTAAGAAACATAACATAACATCTCACTGTTGTGAATACAGTGATAACCATCTTGCTCCCCAAAAGCAAATATATACAAACAACATACAAAAGGATAGTTAAAGAAAGGATTCTAGTGTTGCAGGTGTCAAATATACAGTGCAGTATATGCCACCGTGCTGGCAAGAAGAACACTGAAATAGGTATGTGTCAGTACATAGCACATAATATCAGCCAATACCACGGTGTTTCATGGTAACACATGAAGATGCAAGCCAACACAGACAGCACATAGTCAGACTGCACATAAGATTAATCAAAATATCCAAAGTTAAATATTCATTCAGCTAAATTAGTTTCTTCTTCCCTCCCTTCTTCTCTCAAACCTTTCAATCATTTTGCCATTTTGTAGGTGTAATATATATGTCACCGCAGCAACAACATTGCATCTTAGATATGATTTAAGATGCCAGAGTAATCTAGATCATTCAAACATTCAATTTAAGTATTCAAAACGTGTCTCCTGCACTGTAATGCATCTTGGCATGCCTTTGGTGTATATTTTGTCAATAGCATCCCTCTATGGATCAAATCACAAAGCAACTGATCTTGTGCCAGGAATCACACATGTTAAATAACTCATGTAAAGGGGGAATAAGAAGTTCGATGAAAAGTTGATGATTTTCTGACATAGCATCATGATTCTATCAGGTGATACATGAGAATGATGTGAGAAACAAGGTATTTAAAGGACATGAGTTGCTTGACAATATCAGGTGATGAATTGTAAATTGAGAATAACATGACTAAGCTAGACCTCATTATCTAAATTAACAACACATAAGTCAAAAGTTAACAAAATATTGATATAGAAAAAATATTGGGCATAAAGATCTTGATATTTGCTAAAGCCTCAGAGACTTGCCAGCTCAAGAGCCCTATGTCATTACAATGCAAACAGATGTGAAGTCTTCATATTGCACTACTAAGAGGCCATGATTCATAAGATGTTAAGATATAAGCCCTTAATAAACTAGCAGGAAGCAAAATGGAAGTTTATGATGAATCAAAGTTCACAAGGATCTTGTTCAGAGAAGCTAACACTGTTGCTAGTCATGGGCTCTGCAATGTGATATGATGAGTTGTATATTACCTGAGTTCTAATTATTAGGGCTTCTCTCATTGCTATGCTAGGTGATACAAAAGATAATGGTGTGAAGTGATTACTTGTGATAACAGAAGCTACCACATAATATAATCTAGGAAATGAATGCCCACTAATATAAATTAACAGGAAGCAAGGCAATTTTCATAAAGATCCTCTCAAAAAAAACATGACACTTGAAGAATTCAAATGCTTAATTACCAGACCCTGCAACAGTGCAAGCTAAACAAATAAAATTTGCGGGCAAATTATATCAATTCCTTGCAATGGCAAAAAGATTTTTTTTTTTTTTTAAAAAAAGCTCTATCATTTGTTTTAAGAATTTTTGAGAACAACATCCACCCCTGATTCTAGATGAAAAATTAAATCCAAAGGGGAGAGAATCACCGATTAATTTTTTAATAGAAAATTTCATGCCTTGGTCTTGCAAAAGGCACGAACAGGATTGAATTTGGGCCTTGTTAAATCAAAAGCAAGTCATTTTACTTCAGACGACTGATGTATTCAGGTCAAACATATCGAAATTTCACAGCAGACATCATCAAAAAATACAAATTTGATGATTTCACTCTTATCAATCGAGTCCCATGCACCGGAAGAGAACAAAACAGCAAAAAGAGAGAGCTTTTGCTTCGATCGCTCACGCTTCATGGCGCTAACAGGTAATAACAACAGCTATGAAGGGAATGAACCTTTGCTGCGATGGCCGACTAAGGAACCAATTGGGCTTTTCGTCGGACGGGTAGTGGGGATTCGCGTAGCACGGAGAGAGGAAAGAAGGGCGCCGCGAGTCAGTGAAGACGCGACCAAAATTCCGTTGCGAGACGAACAGCGGAATTGGAGGTGGAGACGAATTCAATCACGGGGACCGCAGCCCACTGCAATTATTATTATTTTTTTAATGACGCTTGAGGAGTTTCCATATTTTTTTAAATATAATTGATTCAAATATCATTGGGTGCGCAGAAATATGCCTCTTTTTAAAAAAAAAATAATTTCATTTGCAATTTTTCAAAGCAAATTATATTCAAATGCATGCTTCTGATTGTGCCTTTAAATATAATAATATACGTTGTAGGTTCTTTTCTTCTCCCTTGCATCCACTTGGGCTCATTAAGAGCACACAAGAGAATTTAATTGATTAGAAGAGATAATAAACGGCCGGATTCTAATGAGATGAAAGAGTTACCGTGACTGAGTTAGATTGTTATACGGACATGCCACTGATACGCATCGAAAATGAGGATGAAGAATAAGTTATGCATTTTTTATCTTTATCTTCAAGATTTTTTTTTTTTTTTTTTTTGTTACAACGAGCAATCATATTAATATAGGATAAGACATGCCCAATACATCATAATACAGAATTTGAGAGAGAACCCTTGGGCAGGAGTCACCCGATAACCAATACCAAGAACCTGAATGATGAGCGACCCAGGCAGCTACCCAGTCAGCGACAGAGTTAGCTTCTCGGTATATGTGCTGAATCTGAACTGAATCAAGTTGCCGAAGCATAGCATGAATGTCACTAGCCAGAGGGTTGGTAGAAAGCCGATCGCACAGATCCTGTTAGAGCCATCGAAAATCGTAATGGAGTCACCCTCAATGATGAGCCTACGAATGCCAGGCTGCGTATGGCAAAAGAGATACCTGCCCACACAGCGTGCAACTTCGCAAACATCACAGATAGATCAAGAAGACCAAACCCACTAGCCGCCATCAACGAGCCATCAGAGCCACGGATGATAAAAGCCGATCCCGCCAAGCGACCCTGAACACTACCATCAAAATTGACTTTGACAATCCCTAGTAGGGGGTTCCCAGGAGATATAGACCGTACCCCGGTGCGCTGCAGATGCAGCAGGAGAATCCCAGAAGCTATGGTTATCAGAGCTCAAGGTAAACTGATGGCTAGTGTACTCAGTGGAAAGAGACATGGCAGTCCTAACAATCCGATGGGGAGGGTCCGCCATAGTAGTAAAGATTGCCGGTTTCGAGACAGCCAGACCTGATAAGCTAAGTAGGTAGCCATAGAGCATCGCCGACCAGAATCCCTCCTCGTATCCAGCCTCAGAAAAGCCAGAAGGGAGGAACAAGATAGGGCACCGCAAACATTCTGCGACCGATAGCCGCGATCTGCCAAGCCAATCTTGCTCTAAAGCAGGTGAAGATGGCGTGGTCAATAGTCTCCTCCTCAGCACCACATAGCGGGCAGGAAGGCTGGATCGCCATGCCCCTCCTGGAAAGGAGGAGCAAGTCGGAAGGCGTTCCCAAGCCACTTTCCAAATAAAAAGACGGACACGCGGGTGAGTGGGAAGCCTCCAAATCCAAGTGGCCTCCATGGACCGGCTAGCCGGCGGTCTGGAGTCCACCATGAGATCCCTGATCGGAGGCGCTAGTCAAGCAGGATCGCTTGGATTTGGAGGCTTCCCACTTAAATGAATTAAATGAATTACTAATCCATTTAATTTATCCTTCTTTAACTCTATGATTCATATTTTTATTACTATAATGCTCTTGATTAATGCAAACCAAAAAATACTAAAGAGTTAAAAATTTAGGTATTTGGGATTAATTATTCAGTAAAAAGATGAAATAGATAAAAATATGAATCATAGAATTAAAGAAGGATGAATTAAATGGATTAGTAATTCGAAAGTATTGTATGATCAATGCATCCTATTAAAATTGAAAGAAAAAATTTATATAACCGCTATTAGGCCAGTTATGCTATATAAATAGAGTGTTGGGCAATACTGAAACAACATATGAATAAATTAAGTATAACAAAAATGTGTATGTTAAGATGGATATATAGTACAACTTTAAAATATAGAACTAGAAATAATATATAAGAGAAATGATAGAAGTAGTCCCAATTGAAAATAAAATAAAAAAATTGATTATGGTAGTTTGGACATATACAATAAAAACCTTTAGATGCTTTAGCTAAAAAGAGTGATCTTTTAGCAATCCATGGTAAGGATAGAGTAGAGATGATCTAAACTAACATGGATATAAATAATTAAAAAATATATAACTATTTATAATTTGAATGTCGACTTATTTCTGAATAAAGCAGAGTGAAGGAAGCAGATTCATGTAGTCGATTCCATGTAGTTAGGAAAGGCTTAGATGAGTTGAGTTGAGTTGAGTTAATGCTCTTAATAAAAAGATAAAGGAAAAAAATGAAGCTAATATATATAAAAGATAAAATAAGCAAAAGATTGGACTGAATAATGTGTGAAAAGAATCTTTACAAATAATTTTGGATAATATTTATATAATTAAATTATAATTACATCTTAACTACTCTCAATATGTATATGGCTCCACATCAAACATATATCTCTACTCTAGTACCATCATAGCGACATGACTTTTCTTTAACCATAACATACTTGAATGTTCTTTAACAATTCCATGAACAACTCTACCCTATGGATTTTGCTATATAATTGACCTTTATTGCTCACCTTAAAATAGTATCATCCTTGGCTTGCAAGGCTTTCATATGCTAGTTGCTCGAATCAATAGACTCATTTAGCCTACTTCGCTTGCTACAATCGGCTTTATCTCATTTAGTCCAAAACTTTAGGTAGATTAAATTGTACATTAATTTAAAATAACATAAAACACGTGCTAACGAAATCATTTGAATCATATGACCATTAATGGAGATGTGCTCCAAACAATATAAAAGAAATAAAAAAATATAATAGTGCACTCCATCCTCCAATGGACAAAACATATTGCTTTTAATGTTTTGATAGACATCCTTAAGCATAGTTTTGGAGAGCACTTGTCTCCCTTACCTAGACCACTCTTAATGAATTTAATTGCTAATATGCAACATGAATGGCTGATATGCATGCCACAAGCTGGCAACTTGCAACCAATAAGGGGTGTGGTAATGATGATAACGATAAATTGATGGGCTTTAGTTGGAAGGTCTAGTTACTTACAAGCAATTATTGATCTCCGAAGAATGATCCATGCATCCCTAAGCTAACTATATATTATGGTGTATGATATATTTTTTTATATAGTATACACACTATTATAGTAGTCGACATGTCATTATCATTAAAGACAATGCCAAATATGATGTAGGTAACATTTCTCCCACTCAACATTTGATGCAAAGCCATTTCATGGGCATTACAATGTGGCCTACATAGAATATAGTAAGGGTTATTAGGGGTTGCAATTTATATTGTTGTGTCATATCGTATCATATTGAAGTTAAGATATAACATTATATAGCTTAACACAAATATGATAAAAATTTTAATATGAATCCGACTCAATTATTAAACAAATAATATGATATGACACACATAATTTATTTAATAAATAAATTATGTTAGATTGATACAATACAATTCGCTTAACATTAACTTAATAATAATGGACATCATTCACTTAACAACTCACTTAATACTAATATATTGCTTTCCAATATAATGCTTGATAGCATCAAAAGTTCATCATAACATTAAATCATTTAAACTAAATAAATTAAGTTTTATTATCTAAAAGAAACCCAATTATATAAGTAAATGAAAACATAACTAACTTAAATTAATTAGGTGATAATTGTATCATGTTTGAGTTGGGATCAATAGGTGACATGATATGATTATTTTATATTATAATCATATCGATACCATTATAATATGAACCCACTTAAGATCGCCATAATTTTACTCATTTTATATTGGATTCAAGTCATATTCACGGGTTGTATCTAATTTTTCCATACCTGGAGATTATCTATTACAATATCAACAATAACTCACTCTCTTCTATATTTTTTTCCTCTTTTTTTCTTGTTCTTTCCTTATTCAAGTAAGACATGCAATAGATATGATAATTATTATATGATTATGAGCATAATTTAATAAAAGATATACATTTTTTTTATGATCACTAATTTCAATGACATATTAAATATAGACTTGAGCCAATCATTTATAGTATACCAATTATGCAATAAACAAAACTTAACTATAGTTCATTTGATTTTACCATCAAATTCTTAGAGGTGGTAGAGACTTGGTTCAACCCACGAACTTGACTTTAACCTTTGAAAGAAAAAGGGTTAGTGTTGCTCTTTTTTTTTTTAAGCCATACTCAAAATGACCCAAAATTTATTAGATAAGGTCGATAGGGTCACGAGTGACCAAAAAATGATATTTGCCAAAAAAAGGCATAAGTTTTAACCATCACTCAATAATTAATTATTTGGATATAAGGATCAGATATATTTTAGTTTCATTTGTTTTAAATCTTATAATGTTATCTAGATAGAATTATATAAAATTTTGTATTATCAATTAGATTATTTACATGGTTAATGTTTTAATATTTTATATTCTTTAATACATAATATTATTGATACTAATGAGACTCAACAAATAATGGGATTAAATCAAGCTATAATTTTATGTTTAGTTGATTTAACATTTAGAGTAACAAATGGGTAAAAGAAAAAAAAGAAAGCTTAAATTGACCATTGATAAATTACTAAAAAGACCAAGAAAAAAAGTGCATGGAATTTTATTAAAAAAAAAACCTAAAATAACCTATGAGTTTATCCTAATCCGATTATTTAATGTTAAGGTTTAGCTTCAATGATCTAAACTCGAAATTGGTCAACATAAAATGACTGATTTGGATTAAGTCAACTTGATGCAATTGTTGCATCTATTAGTTCTTCATTTGATAAGTGATACATATAACATCACACTTAATAAGGGATGTATTTTAATGAATTATAGGGAGTGTAAAATTGTGCATACATCACTTGTTAAATGATGACACACTTAATCAATTGCATCTAATTTTTGTCTTTTATATCCTAAGATTATATTTGCACTTGGATGCTATGCCCCTTCAATGACATTGATTCATGATAGAGGTGGTAGAAACTCGACTCAACCCATGTACCCAACCCTAACTCATTCAAAAAAAAAGATTAGAATTTTGCTTCTTCTTTTTTTGACCCAAAATTCCAAATGACCCAAACTAAAATGACTTGAAAATTTTTAGGTCAATCACATCATTTCAAAAATGATATTTGCTAGAAAATACATAAGCTTTAATCATGATGACTCGTAATTAGTTATTTGGATATAAAGGTGAGATATATTTTTAATTTCATTTGTTTCAAAATTTTATAATTTTTTTATATGACATTGTATAATTTTATGAATTATTAATTAAATTATTTATATAATTAATTTTTTATTATTTTGTATTCTTTGATAAATAATGTAGTTAATATTAATGAGATTTAACAAAATAATAAGATTAGACGCGAACTTTTTCAAGTTAAATGTTATTGAAGGATCAATATTAAAAGCTTTCCCTGAGCTGAAATGATCCGATCGGTCCGATCGCCACTTCCGTTCCAGGCTAAGGCTTTGGCCCGCGCAGCCGCTGGCATGACAACCGAATCTGCGGTTCAATGGTCGGATCACTCTGCCGGACCGGAAACCCAACCGATTGGCTCCTTCCAAGCTCTGAGCTCCCTCAGGCGGGCCCGGTCTCCCTCCCGCCGCTCCAGTAGGCTTTCGTGCCGGCCTCTTTCCGGGTCGTGACCGGTCCAGGGTCATTTCGAATCCGGTTCAGAGACGATTTGTCGGTCCTGATCCGGCCCCATTGCGCCCTACCTCCTTTCAGCCGTCACCGATCCTTGCGGTTGCGGCTGGCTTCGTTTCTTCCTCCCAAGTCTCGGCCGAGTAGCAGCAACAGCCTCCCACTCTCTAAGGTGAGACTCTTTTCCTATTTTTCGTATTAATTTTTCGTCGTCAATCTAGGGTTTCGGATTTTGAGACGCTAACAAGCGTTTATTTTATTCAATTTTTATTCCTTTTGGTGGATCGGGTAGGGTTTCAACACGTTAGAGTTGCTGTCTTGGGTTTTGAGGTTCTTTTTTTTTTTCCTCCCGTTTCTTGGGTTTTAATGATTTTTAACATCATCGACTCTCTTGTTATAATCAAGAGCGTAATATTAAGAGTCGGGGATTGATTGAGGCTTTGGTCGTTCAATCTCTTTGAAAAAAGACAAAACAATTTGGGAGATTCTAGGGTTTTAACGGTTTAGGGTGTTGTACTAGTGTTTTACAATTCCCTGTTGTATTTTCAACTTTTTGCCTCTTTTTTAATCAATGACTGAGTTCTTCTGTTAAAATCGACTCTCTATTCTAATTGTCTTTGAATCCGTATTGGATTCAATGCAAACTCATGAAATCACAGCTTTTTTTTAATATATATATATATATTATTTTTCTCCTTTTCTTTTGGAGCAGATTGTGGTAAACGAGAATTTAAACCTCACTACCAGTTCAGATTTCCAGGACATGGCTCCTGCTCAAGCATTGGCTAGTGTTGATGAAGAAAGAAAGCCTGATATCATTGTTAAATCTGAAGCTGAGGAGGTAAATGGAGAAAAAATGATGATGAACAATGCGGCAGGCACGGTGTGCACTAATAACTGCGAAGACAATAGATTCTATGCCGAGTCATCTTGTGACCCGAAAAAGGTGGATGATAACATCGATCAGGAAGTTGATATTCTTGATTGCAATATTGGTGTTGCCATTGAGAAGGTTAAAGCTGAAGATCTTGATGCCACGGAGTACTCAAGCTCATTTGGGGATACGTTCTCAGGTTCTGATAATGAGTCAAAGATGAACCAGAGTGATATCGAAGTGGACTCAGGGCTTGGTGTGATGAATGGCGATCCTGCTGTTTTTGATGGGTTTAACAGGGCTTTTAAGTAAGTTTCTTATCAGGAAGATATATATGTTTCTTTTTGTTGAAGCTTTGTGATTTGTGTGTTTACGTTATTAAGTTCATGTCCTTTGCAACTTCATGTGCTAATTGCACTATCTTTTGTTCCTGTGCCTAGTGGAATTTGTCATTATCAGGAATGCATGAGAAAGTTGCGGTTTTGATGGTATTTTTATACATATTTCTTTTTGTTTAGAGAAAAAAAGAAATATTGGATCTACGATACTTGCCGTATTGTTTGTTTTGCTGCTTTCTCATATGTTTTATATAATGAGTTGCAGTAGTCTTTGCAATTTTAATTTATATCATTTTGAGGCAGACATGTAGTAGTATGTGGATTTTTTACTTGTCTGTTGTTGTCATCATCGTTATTCTAAAGAATTGGTTTATTTTCTGAGTCATCCAATTTATTGCACTATGCCTATACTCTGATTGGTTTTGTTATCCAGTCCTTGAAAACTCTTGTTGTTTAAGCTTTCTTTCTCATGATTATATATAGAGGGTTAAAAGAAGTCTGTGTTACTTGTATCCTTTATTGTAGCCTAAGATACTTTCACCAGTTAAAGAATGTCTATGTTACCCACACCCTTTGAGGTAGCCTAAGGTAATTGCACCCAAAGTTAACATACGCATTGGCTTGGCTCTCAGATGTGGCTTTAGAAGAATAAGTTTTTAGATATTAAAAGGTTCTGATGCTGATATAGGCACCTTCATTTGACACATGAACCCATGTCCATGTAACTTAGAAGAAAGTACAGGACAAAGGAATAAACTATGTGTCAAGTATAGGTGTATCATACATGGTTTAAGATCATCGCATAAAAATTGTAAGCAGACATGAGTCATTTGGTTGGAGTGCCTTTTTACACTATATTCCTACATCTTGCCGCTAGTGTAGATCCTAACAAAAGTTTGCTGCTAAGGTGAATTTGCCAAATTTGGGAGAGCATTCTTTTGAAAATGTGAAGAATTTCATGTTTGTCTAACAGCTTCAGGAAGGACTCCAAGTTCTTGAATGTTTTTCTCAAACAAATGACGTTGAAGCTTGGTATGTTGTGTGCTAGCATGAAGGTTAGATTAAATAAAATGTGGATTGCATTATAATTGTCATAATATGCAAAAACTAGGAAAACTATGAAGTACTAGCAGTTTAAGCTCATGCAATCATATAGCAACCCTCCAACTTCCCCTAAACTTTGAAAGAATCTAGATGAAGGGGAAACATAACTTTTGATTTTTTTTAAGGAGTGAAAAAAGTATGTTGCTTAGTATTTTCAAATCTGGGTACCACAAGATTACATGAAATTGTCGAGATGCTCGGTCCAAGAGAACAAATGCAAGTTTCATTGGGGAAAAGGAACACTTGGCAGCTTCATGGATAGTTAAAGTTAACATTTCAAAGGGATGACATGTTAAGTTGGCTGCCGTAGTTCTCTATTTTTCCTTTCAGTTACGTATGATGGAAACTACATAAATTAAAAGTTAATCTATTTATTTTTCTTTGTTTTGAGAAAGGGTGTAGAAGCCCTCTTTTACATTGAAAATTCTGATTACTTGTCCTAATTGGAACCTCTGTGATTGGTCATGGTTCAAACAATTTCCTATTCATCATGTTCAACCTACTTCATATTGTTAATTCAGAACTTGTAGAAAATTGTCTCTCTCTACAGCTCTCTATTCTTCCAATGGCTTAGTCGAATCTAGGGTTGAGGATTTTCCTTGGTTGTGGTTTTAAACTAATTTAAGAAAGATGCTTTCAAAAATGAATGTTAGGACATGTGGTTGGTCTGGAAAGAATATCATGATTAATTAGGAAATTTCTAGTACATTCACTTGTTGTATCTTGAGCTGTCATTATTTTGCATTCTGACTCTCAAGGTTGACTGAGGTTACTTAAAGATTGCACCATATGTCTTGTCATCTTACGTACTCTTACAAGTTCAACATCCAACTTTACAGGAAGAAAAAGGTGACTGCCCATTGGAGAAAATTTATCAGCCCTCTAATGTGGAGGTGCCAATGGTTAGAATTGCGGATGAAGGAACTGCGATCGCAGGCATTAAAATATGATAAAGAACTTGCAGCATACAAGTATGAAAAAGAGTTGCAGTCAAAAATGGTTGAGTTGGATGGTTCTGTGTCTAGATCAGTGCCTCTGACTGGTAGAAGTCCCAAAAAACAAGTTATGAAGAGGAGAAAAAGAAAAAGAAATGAAGATATAGCTGATATATTGTCATATATGTCAAACCACCATATATTCTCTTACTATGGTAATGTATCTTATTTATATGTATATATACTTGCCCTGCTTTTTATGCATTGAATTTATTTATGGCAACTGCTTTTTCAATATTTGGCAGAAAATAAGAAAACTGAAACAGATGGTCACTCAGTTGATGATGATTATGGTGATCAAGGTAAGGATAATTGCTGTGCTCATGGTCTGTTTTTTTATTTTTTTTGCCTTACAACTGTATTAAGGTACAAATATTATGATTAGTTGTAGTTATCATTTATAGAACATTAGAATTAAACAAAGCTCTACTTTTTTCCCAGCGTAATTGTCTAAATAAAAGTTATATCACACATCTGTTACTGGAGAAATTTTCTTCTTGTGGCATTTAACACCCATTTCTGTTAATTATTAATTGTGTTATTCATTTTTTTTTAATTGGCTCCATCAAACATAAATGAGTGGTGGTGGCATGCTTAACCAAGATATGCATGTTATGGTTGTTATTGTTGTCATGTTGGTCTCTTATTGGATGTTGTATGCTACATGATGGCACAAGATTGAGTGGGATCTTGCATTTCTACTAGAAATCGTGGCAGAGAAAATTTTATATTCAAGTTATTTTCCTAATCCTTAGGGTGTACAAGAGCTGAGATGTTTAATGGAATAATACCTAGCTTGATGGTTTTAGATGACCCATTATAGTTTTTAAGGTGTAATAGGATCTGAAGTACATCGAACTTTGATCTTTAAATAGCTCTCTGTTTTTTTAAAGATACTTTGGCTGGGTATACGTGGAATGTTGATGTCTGCGGTATAGGTGACTGTAAGTTTGTCAAGGAGAGGATAAATTGGTGGATGATAACTAATGTTGGCATGTGAGTGAAGAACCAAAGAAAGCCTCAGGTCCTGTTTAGTAGAGCTATCAGCAATAAAGCTTTTGACAATAGAGCTTTTGCTGTTAGGACTTTTGATGGTAGTGCTTTTGAAAATAAAGCTTCTGTAACAGGTTATTTACTGTTTGATAACTATATTTTTAAAGTATCACGAAACTTTAACATCTATTTGACAACTAAACTAAGAAAATACTTTTATAATAAAAAAATAATAATAAATGTTGCATAATACTTTTGGCTATCTAATTGTTTTTAGTGTAAAAATACTCAACTCAACTCATCCTACATGAATCTGCTTCCTCTTCACATAGTTTGATTTAGTAAATTCATATTTTAAGGGATCTGATGGAGTTTTACGCTGGCTGTTAGCTACCTAATGCAACCCTCCTCCTTTACCCGGGCTTGGGACCGGCCTTGGCAGAGTTTATTTTTAGTATAAAAATCATTATTATAAATTATTTTTAATTTATAAATTATTATAATAATGCTATATAATAATATTAAATATATCATATTATAGTATATTTAGTATAGTATTAAAAATAATATAATAATGATTATATATAATATTTTTTATTATTAATATATTGTAATATATTATTAAAATTATAACAATTATTACCTATTAATATAATATAAACAATATTTTATATTTTATATTATAGTCATATTATATTGTTATTATGTTATAATATTAAATGGGGCTACTCTCATGGTTTGGATTTGCAAACTTTAAGTCTAATGAAATTAGCTTTTCCAAGTAAAGCTTTTCGAAAATGCTTCGATTGTGAGCTTTCCCAAGTAGACTATTTAACAGCTTTTGCATTACCTTAAAAGTGCTTTTAAAAGTTTTACTAAACATCCTAAAAACATTGAAAAGCATTTTTATCCCTCCAAAAGCACCTTTGGGCCATCCAAGAGCTTCACCAAAAGGGCCTTAATGCCTTATCAATGATAGTCCCAGGCTTGTGTTGCAAGCTTTGCCGTTTGGTGATGAACATCTGAAATATTCTGGAAGGAAGATCCTCAGAGGGGACTTAAATTAGTTATTGTTGATAAGAGATGAAACACTATAGGATTCAAATTGTCGTTTGATGTTGGCCTTGGACTTGTCTGTAATGGTTCCATTCCATCTTTTTGCATCGGCAATTCTGGTAAATTATCTACTTGTTGTATTATGGGATTTCTATATGCTGATAATGGCACCCTTGTTGAAACTGGTATTTCAGGTGTAATCTGTTTTCAGCCATTGAATAAATATACAAGCTGCTTTGCAAATCAGTATCTGTGGTCTTCAGTGCTGCAGTTTGGTTTCCAAATAAACCTGAATAAACTTAAACAAAGTTTACTTTTTCAGGTTTATTCAACTCTATTATGCAAAGCAACTTTCTGGGCTGTACATCCCTATAATGAGGGTTACTTTGGGATTTTAGAAAAAATTGAAAAGTACCTTATTGGTACTTATTTAGCTTTCACCAGATTAAAACTATTTGGTAGTGTTTGATAGTTTTAGCTTGTTAACATGGAATAAATACCCTTTTGAATATTCTAATTATTCATGTTAAAACTACTCGGGAACCAAACAGGTATTTTTTTAAAGTTGTCAGAGCGAGATAACCATGACACTATTGGGATTATTTGCATATTATTGCTTAGCTAATTTCTCTGTTTCTGCATTGCCTGGCATATTAAATCAAAATATCATTACATAAAACATATTTCTGTAGAAAGGATTATATCAAAAAGTTCAGTTAGTATAAACTATTCTTACACTAGCAGCCTGAACTAGTTTCATTCCATTAAATCATATTTAGAAAACGGTCCAAGAATATTTAAAATGCTAAATGGTCAGATTTATGCATGCTATCCAACATAAATAAATTTTATGAGCTGTTTCCAAGACTGCTGCTGAATTTATTGAAATGTAAATGTAATGATCTAGGAAGGGCTGTCATTTATATGTCTGCAGAATGTTGCTGGAGAAGTTGGCGGAGAAAATTTTAATATTGTTATTATTCCTAGAAATTGGAAAGTTCAGAGAGCACTTACCATATAAAGCATACTCTAGTTGGTTTCCATTCAAACTTGATAGCATACATCACACTCCAGCTGAATATACAAGTTAGAATCTTTAGCTGGACAAAAGGAGCCAGTAAATAAATCAAGCACACTTTCTGTTGGCCTTATTTTTCATCAATGGGAATTCAAGAAGCATGTCTTTTGTTACTCTTTACTGCTTCTTTTTTTTTTCTTTTTTCTCTTTTTTAATGAAATCCATGACTGTAGCAGATGATAATGTTAGAGGTGCTGAGGATAATGAGTGGTTACTTGGCATCAAGGGTCGTGATAATTTATTAGAGCAAATTCTTTTGAACATCGAATCTGTTCAGTCCCGAGTTGTCAAGCTGAAGACTCATCTCAACAAGGTCATATGCAGAAATGCACCGGAGACCTCTTCATCTCCTGGCAAGTTGTTTCCCAATGGTCTACCTCCTAGTTATGCTCAAAGTCATATTGGTTCCCCTAGAAATAATGGAGATGGATTGCCGGTTGGAGCTGTAGGTTCTCCACCCCACCATGTGTCTGAATATGAGATGGAAGATATGGTGATGCCTGAAAGTGCAGTTTCTAGCTATGGAGATGCTGCTGATGTGGATATTATTGAAAGCACGATGGGCCTACCATCTGCCGTTGATGGCCCCTCGGATCAGCATCACATCAGAGATTTGTACAAAGCCGTAAGAATTTATATGCTTATTGATGATTGTTCATTAATTGTTTTTTAACAGGAAAATGTGATCGTATTTCTGAATAACATGGACATTCATTGAATGCCAGAGTTATCTACATGCCATCCAAGATCAAATGCATACATTCTCTTGTTGGCCGACTGACTGTACGGGCATGGATCATGGCAAAGTTAACTTGTTGCCATCACCAAAGAAAATATTAACATTTTTTTCATATATTCCATAGTTTTAGTTGGTTTTTTACCATCAAATATTTATACAATCTCAGGTAATTGTAAAGTGGCATCAGGATCTATCTATCAGAACTAGGCGGTATCTAAAGTCTTCCTGTCTTATTTTTCATGTCTCTAGGTTATCAAAATTTTATACTCCAACATCGAGCTGATTTATACTCCAACATTAAGTTGTCTTTTCAATTAAATATTCTGTATTTTGTTTAGTGGTTGAAAGAGAGGTTGCTGAACGGTGAGATCAACCTTAAATATGTACAAACTATCTGACATTACCAGCGCTTGTTGAGAAATGTGGAACATAGCAAGTTATTTATTTTGAAGACTAATTACACCAATTACTTGTTCTGGTCTGTAGAGTGCTTATGATGTTCTGATACGCAATCAAGCAGCTGAGGAAGATCTTCTGATAGACAATCAAGCAGCTGAGGAAGAGTTTCAGAATTTTGAGAAGGTCAGTCATCCAAGAGAGAAACCTCCAGAATTGGTTAAAGAAGAAGCTGAGTCCCCCTCTGAAGAGGAGAGTATAGCCCCTGAAGTTTCAATGCCAGAGCCAGGTCCAGAAATAGAGAATGTTGATATGTCACAACAAACAGTTCTGAAGCCCTGCTACTCTGGAAAACGCAGAGGGCGAAAGCCCAAGAGGAAGCGGCGAGGTGGTTCTGTAGCTGCCTTGAGTATTTTGAGGAGTGAGAGGCTTCTTCAGAAACGGAGAATATCGGGAAAAAAAAATTAGCCCATAGTTTTTTCCTTTTAATTTTAATTTTATTTTCAGGTGTTATCATCAACGGAGTTCTGTCAGTGGCATTGGGTGGGTCCTTTTGTTTTTCTACTCTTCCCTTGTACTCCCTTTAAGTGCTAATCTGAGAGCTGATAGCTTTGTAAATCAGATTGCTCATGGTGAGAAATTAATAGAAAATGACAGAAACTCTGGTTTTTGGAGTACATATTCTTGGCCGATTCAAGTAATTCTTTCAGAATCAGATTTTGGGTTTGATAATTGTATTTGTATGACAAGTAACAGCCCTATGACCGGACCAACAGATCGCCTTGATGTGCTGAACCGTCCTTTTAGCATCATTCAGTAAATGTGGATGTTTGAATTTTGTGATTTTCGGTTGGCAGCCATTTTGTTACATGTGATGTTGTAAGATGTGGGAGCTCGTGGAGCTATGTATGAATTGGGCTTTCCTGGGATCACGTTATTCTTCCAAAGGAGTAATCTTTATGATCAAATTCTCTCGAGCCAGAGAGTTGTTGTTTGGGTGACAGCTAGTCGAAAGGCTTCCAGTCTGGCTGGATAATCGGAAAAATACAAAAAAAGAGGGGGGTTCCAAAAACCTCAGCTTCAGACCACAAGCAAAACCGATCCAATCCATCCAATCCTCATCTTGTGATAACTCTAAAGTATCATGTCATGGATTCAGGTACTTTCTTCCATCGTCCTCCATTATAGAACCTCAGTTTTGCTTGAGTATTGAATAATTCTTTCAAAAGCCATTTTGGACCTTTCTCTTTCTTACAAAAGCATGCATCATGTAGTTAGAAGGGATGCTCTACCATTTGGGTTAAGTTTAACCTCATTTGTTGGTGTATAGAGATCAGATTTGGATGCCAACAGAAGTCAATCTTAAAATAAAGCTAATCAGTGACGATATCGATCTCCACAAGAAAGTAAGAGAGGTTGATGAACTACCTAATCCCATATCAAGCCCCATGGTGTACCTAAACCTGTCTCTACATGAGCACCAAACATAATCGATGTTGTTAAACAATTTGACCAAATCAACCTTGAATATCTCTTGTGCCGATCCCTAACCAAGAAGTTATTATTTGGGATGGATCAATTGACAAATTCAACCTTAACCTTGAACATCTTGTCTCTATTGCTGGTTAAGTTATTATTTGAGATGGCTTAGTTGGCAAAATTAACCTTAAACATCATATGCCCGTTACTCATCAAGAATTTATTATTTGAACTCCTTAATTTTATATAAATATTCAAAATTTTATTATATGTAATTGATGCCAGACTAAATACTTATTAATGCAGACTCTTATATAATTTTTATTATAACTCAGAATCTTACCAAAAAAGACTAGTTAGAAAGTTAGTATTTAGGCTTCCTAATTATATATATATATCTAAGACTTTCCTGCTGCATAACTGATATGAGATTAGATACTTATCAATATGGACTCTTATACTCTTTCTATTCAAGCCTTGACATCCTTACAATCCATATCCAAATCTATATCCAAATCCAATTCAATCACAAACACATAAAACTTATTTGTAGTGTTCCCTTAATCCACATGAGCCATGACCTAAATTTGTTCTGATACCATTTATCATAACTCAGATCCTCATACAAAAAGGTTAGCAAAAAATATTATTTCGATTCCTTGATCTTGTACGAGCATATGTGACTAAATGTTCACCAACTGTACTTAATTTTATTACAACTTAGAACGTTATCCAAAAAGGCTGACTCAACTCATCTAAGCCTTTTCTCAACTACATGGGATCGGCTACATGAATCTGCTTCCTCCACTCTGCTCTATTTCGGACCAAGTTGATATTTAAATTATAAATAATTATTTTTTTAATTATTTTTGTCCATGTTAGTTTAGGTTTACCTCTACCTCTATCCTTATCATTAATTGTTAAAAGATCACTCTTTTTAACTGGAGCATTTAAAGGTCTACGTTGTATATGTCCAAACCACCGTAATCGATTTTCTCTCATTTCTCTTCAATTGTGGCTACTCCTATCATTTCTCTTATATGTTTATTTTAATTCTATCTTTTAAAGTTTTACCATATATTCATCTTAACATACGCATTTCTGTTACACTTAATTTATTCACATGCGTTTCAATATTGCTTAATACTCTTTCCATATAGCATAGCTGGCCTAATAGTAGTTTTATAGAATTTTTCTTTTAATTTTAATGGGATGCACCGATCATACAATACTCTTGAAGCACTCCACAACTTAATCCATCATGCTTTAACTCTATGATTCACATCTTCACCTACTGCACCTTCTTATTGGATAATTGATCCCAAATACTTAAATTTTTTACTCATTAATATCTCTTGGCTTGCAATCTTCATTGTTTCTTTATTTGCATTTCTACTCCCATTAAAATTACATTCATGTATTCAGTTTAGTTCTACTAATCTTAAAATCTTTAGATTCTAAAGCCTCTCTCCAAATCTCTAGCTTAGCATTTATTTTAGATTTAGTTTCATTAATCAACACATATCATCTGCAAATAACATACACTATGGGATATCATTTTGAATATTTGGTTAATTAATCCATAACTAATACAAAAAGATACAGACTTAAGGTAGATCCTTGATGTAAGCCTATAGTAATTGAAAACTCACTAGTTTCTCTATTGTTATTTTAATCATAGTTATTGCTTTATCATACATATCTTTTATTAATTCTATATACCTTTTGATAACTATTTTTTTCTCTAAAACCCACCATATTATTTCTCTAGATACTCTATCATATGCTTTCTCTAAATCAATAAAGACCATATGAAAATCTTTTTTCTTTTATCTATATCTCTCCATCAATCTTCTTAATAAATAAATAGCTTTCATGGTCGATCTTCTAGGCATAAATCCAAATTGATTATTTGACACTAAAGTTTTATCTCTTAATCGATTTTCTATTACTCTCCCATAATTTCATTGTATTACTCAATAACTTAATCCCTCTATAATTTTTACAGTTTTGAATATCTCCTTTATTTTTATATATGTATTAATATGCTTTTCCTTCAATCATCCGGCATTCTTTTAGTTGCTACAATCCTGTTAAATAAATTAGTTAACCACATGACTCCAATTTCTTCTAAGCCTTTTCAAACCTCAATAGGAGTCGTATCTGGTCCTAATGCTTTGCATTTTTTATTTTACTCAAAGTCTTTTTAACCTCAAGCATGCTAAATCTACGAAAAAATTTATGCTCATTTATTACTCTTAGGTTATCACATCCTTCTATCCTTAAATTTATTAAATTATTTTTATTTAATATTTTTTAAAATAACTTTTTTTTATCATTATTTTATCTCTTCTTTTTTTACTAAGACTCTTTCATCTTTATCCTTAATACGTTTAATATAGTCAAGATCTTTTGTTTTTTTTCTCTTAGTTTTGTCTAGTCTATTATATAAATCATCATAGGCCAAGTAGAAAATTATTATTTAGGCTCCTTAATCCTGCATAAGCATATAAAATCTTTCTAGTGTATAACTAATGTAGGCCTAAATACAAACCAATATGGGCTCTCGCATGATCTATTTGTTTAAGCCCTGGTGTTCTTACTAGGTTAAGGGTTCATATCCAGATTTATATCTGAATCTAATCTAATCACAAATAGATAGAGCTTATCTGCAATGACTCCTTAGTTCATATGGGTCATGAACTAAATTCGTTTGAGACTTTATCATAACCCGTTACCTCATCTAAAAAGATTAGTAAGAAAGTTTTTATTTAAGCTCAAAAGTTTTTATTTGAGCTCCTTGATTATGTACACGTAGGATATGATATATAACCGATATAGAGTTGAACACTTAAAAATATAGGCTCTTAAATAATGTGCTAAAAGCCAACTTTAAGTGTGCCAGGCCTCTAGCATTCCTGTTCATCTAAGATATATTGGCAGTGCTTTGAGCATGAGGGATGGAAATCAGCCATACTTGAGGAGACGATCGCTAGGCTTCATTCATCCTGTCTGACCCACACGTTTACAAGCTTCAACCAGCCTTATATGGACTTAAACAAGCATCAAGAGGCTATTTGATCAGTTCTGTTTTTTATTTTGGGTATGGTTTCGATTGCAGCGTTGTTGACGACTCTATTTTATTCATACAAGACGGACAGTGTGGTTCTTTTATTATCATGTTGGGGCTGATGAGTAACTCTTTCTCTGTACTTGATGATTTGATTGTAAATATGTCACACATTTTCTATGGACTTAATACTGCATTTCTTTCTTGACATACGAGTTCATCAACCTCTAATAAGATTTCTTGTCTATCAAATTATGCTTTTGATCTTCTTAGACATGGTTGCATGCAGACTTCCAAGCCGAGTGCTGCTCCCATGGCAACAAAATCAATAAACATCAAAGGAGATGATGGCCAATATTTAGAGCATTCCAAAGTTAGCGAATTTATACTTTATCAAGTAAATTAAGCTGCTGACTTCTTAGCTAATTTTGCCTTATCTACCTTTTAAAGTAAGCTTTGGACCTCTAATTTTCTTGTGAAGCTTTGGACCATCTTGAAACTGGATGCTAGAGGGATTGATTATAGCTAAGGTGTTAATTCGCCAGCTACTATCAAAAATAAATAAATAAAACAAACCCAAGATCCAGGTTGTCATTAGTGCATTACAATGATTGACAGTGATATATCCTCATCGTTGCTATGTAGCATGCACTGTATGCCAATTGCTTATATTCAAATGATAAAACAAATTCAACAGTATATCAACGGTACACTCCAGTTTGGGGCTATAATTTTTTTTACCATTGATATATATTGTTAACCATTTTTCTATAAATTTTATTGATCAATTGATTACATAATAATACGTTTTTGTTACTAACTGAGATGGATGTTTTACTCACCATTATAATCTTGACTCATTACGTGGCCGTACAAACTGTTGCTGCTGAAATCCATCCTCCGACTCGGATGCAATCGGGCTGCAGTGTGGGCTCTCTCCTGGGCGGACCTACAAAACAGTCCTCACGCAAGAGGCGTTAGGGGTAGCTCTCTGCGGAAGACCATCCAACGCTCAAGTCAATGAAGATTAGCAATCAACAAATGTGGGGAGAAGGATCCCGCTGAAGAGTCTTTCCAGGGTAGCCTCTCGAGGGCTCTGAGCAGAGCGTTAATGGCAGAAAAAAGAGAGGGGAGCAAGTGTGCGGGAGATGGCATTACCTGAGGGGGATCTGAGGTTGTAATATTTATAGGTGTTCACCTGGTTGCCTGGAGACGTCGTTGGTCTGAAAGCCGTTGAGATCCGGATCAAGTTTGTTAGGATGTCAATAAGATTCGCATCTTGTTGGTTAGAGGATGCTGGGAGAGCTGGTTGATGTCTTGAGATTCGACTATATAGGCTCTAGGGCTCTAGGTCACTCTCGGGTATGATTTCTGTTTGGAATCTTGTTAGTCTGGATGTATTCCGCAGAGGTGTTTGAATACCTCAGTCGGGCCGAAGTATGGAAGATGGAGGAATTCACCAAAGTATGGTGAGACCCATCGCATCGGGGTATGGGATAATTCGGCCGTCCGAGGTACAGAATAGCTCGATTATCCGAGATATAATGAGACCTAGGCTACCGAAACATAGGATGGTTCGGCGGCGGTAGCTCGGTTAAGACCAAGAGACGTTTTAGCTCGGCTAGCAATGCCGAAAGACAGAGATAGCTCGGCTAAGGCCGAGAGATATTATAGCTCGGCTTAGACCAAGAGATAGCTCGCCGATGCGGGAAAATAATGATAACTCGGCTGAAGCCGAGAGGTGTGAGGATAGCTCAGCTGGCAAGGCACAGGGATCGCCCGGACTGGGACCAAGGCATAATGGATAGCTCGGCTTGCGGGGGTATGTTCACAACTTGATCAGCCGATGCATAATAATAGCTCGGCCAACTGTTATACCAGTGCCGGCCGAAGGGTAGCCTACTCATTGCTATCTTTCGGATGGGACAGCTACGTTGACGGGGCGTATGGGCTAGCCTTAGCCCGATGTTGTGGGTTACACGAACATTAATGCAATGATATTTTTACCCCTCATCACATGCCCCCCACTCCCTAGTCTGGAGTGTAACTTCAGATTTAGGGAGTAGAATCTAGCGCAATCCTATCTAAAAGGATTTGAAAGGCGCAACTTGTTAGTAATAGTGCCCTAGGCCTATTGTATGGACATGGTATTTTGAATATTTATGAACATTTACTATTATCATAATTTGCATGTTTATTATATAATAATGTCCTTGAATAATATTATGAATTATTCTAAATGTCCCTAATCGGTTATTGTTGTGGGAATAACAATAAATTAAGATTAGTATGAAATTTGATTGATATTCATGGGATGAATATGTGTATGAGATACAAATCAAATTTATATGTATTTGTTGAGAACAAATATTGGACAAGACCCGCCTTGAGATTAATACATGGATCAAAGTCATAAGTTAATCTCTAGTAGTTGTGTCATTAAATCCTTAGACCTGAGATTGCCATAGTTCTCAACATGAGGAATATTATGTTTTGACATAATCAAACGTTGTCTTTAACCGGATGATTATAAAGATTATGATTGAACATAATAAGAATCATGTAGTGAGATGTGAGTGATTAAGATGGAATTTGTCCCTCTTATTATAAGAGAGATATCTCTGGGCCCCTCGATGATTGAGACTGAGAAATGCATGGCCATGCTCAAATGAATTGATGGAGATCAATATCATTTGTTTAGTCAGTCTAATTGGGTTTCGAGAAATTAAAGATAGAGAGATATAAGGTTGACTTTATCCATGCCTTATATTCTATCAAGATATCATGTGACAAAAGGATTATGTTAATAGCTACTTTAAGGTTGTCTCGGAACATGAGCTTTTCATTTAACTTGGGTAGTCATAATGTCTTGCTAGAGGCCGCTTATGACTTGTAGGTTCAAAATGTGATTTAGGCCTACTGCCAACGTTAATTGAACCTATAGGGTCGCACACTAAGAACGGACAATAATGGTTACGATTTGTTACTCTCTATATAATTTAAAATGATGAGATTATTTTAAATTACAAATAATAATTAGTTGTCATTTAGATTCGAGTTTAATTTTGAGAAAATTTAAATTCGTAATTTAAATTGTGACAAGTAATTAAATTGTTACATTTTCTTATTGGATAAGGAAATAATCCATAAAGTTTTTTTTGGTTAAAAATATATTCCTTATTTTGTAAGGAAAGGATTTAAATTGTTATTATTTAAAAGGAGTTTTAAATAAATATCAATTAAAATCTTAGTTAACCAAAATTCCTAGCAGGCTTGTATATGTTCGATATATACGTTTTAAGTCTGTGGGGCATTTGAAAGGTAACGTCGATTGGGGCATTTGAAAGGCATTGGGGCATTTGAAAGGTCACGTCGATTGGGGCTTTTGAAGCGTCATATCTTTTGCCTTAAAGATGGAAAAATAGAGAGTTGGTTCATTTTTGTGAAAAATGGAATGGTTGAACTAGCATTCAAAACCATTTTGGTGTCCGTTCGTGTGTGGATACTTGTAGAGGGTGATCGTCTTTCTGAAAGGCAGCACCTTTGAAGATCCGAGAAAACCCAACACAAGAACAGAAGGATTACATACTGATTAAAAGGTAATAACAAAAGGTAATATTTTTGTTTATCCTTCTTTCGGTTTTTATGAAACGCATGTGATTCTTGGTGGGTTATAAATTTATTTTGTTTCCGCTGCAATTTTATTCCAATTAGATTGGGATTTTTCATTCCGTAACCCAACAGTGGTATCAGAGCCTCTTGCGTTTTCATAAAAATCGAAACTGCCATGTTTGATTGTATGTATGAGATGTATATGATCTTGGCATGGTTTGCGTTCTTGTATATATATATGATATTAGTGTTTGCACGAACGACATAGATAATAGGTTTTCTAAGGTGTTAATTGATGAATCTGTTTCCTGTAAGGATTCGTTAATATGATTAAAAATCCGAATGGGATATTGCAATTAAAGTGTTTAATATCTTGATATATGATTTCGGTGATGTCTTAATTAGATTAATACATGAACTGAATTCACATATCAATAAGGATTTATCAATTGCTGTTTATGGTGGTGCGGATGTGAGCCTTAAATTTATTGATGAGATCAATAAAATCAAATTTTAGGATGAAACTTTATTGTATCTCCAAATTTTAGGAACCGCAGTACTACCTAATCAGAGCGCCTTGTAAATTTAATTGGTTTTAAAAACACGCCTATTTTCTTTAATGCAATATGTATATGCTATATGATAACATGATATATTTTGCATGGTGTGTTGCTTTGCTTTGTATGGTGCATGGTATGGCCTTGTGACCAATATGATTGGCAGGTTTTTATTATTCTTTTACAAGGGTTGTAATTATCATATATATGGCCTGCGTGCTATTTTGTTTCATTATAATTTTTCTTTTACTTTTAGTAGTATTTGTTTATTTATTGTAATAAAGCAAGAAGACAAAGCAAACCATTTAAAATCCTGCAATCCAACCATGGTGATAGAGGAGCTAGGTGTCTATGCACATGATGATGGTCAAGTAGACATTATGGTGTTGCTCATTATTACCTAGGATTGACCATTGATCTTCATATTGGCTTATGAAGATCAATCTTGATAAGGTCATACTATGACATGTTTATTATATACATGTATGAGATGCTATGTATGATGTTTCATAAGTATGTGATGCTATGTATGATATCAATGAGTATGTGATACTAAATGCATGATGAGATCTGTTAATCTATCTAGATCCCTCACATAAAATCTTAAGTTGACATGCCATCCATATTTGAACACTTGTCAAGGCTTTTATCACCTTAATGTGGGTTCTACCAAAGTAGAAGTACATTGGGTTACATTAGTGAGGCAAGATGGGTAATGGTGCTACCCATATGTTTAAAAATGGTTTAACTTAATTAGGTTATCAAAACGGTTTTGGGCCTAATGGCATGAGATGGGATTTAAACATGCCGAGACATATGATGTCATAATCCCATAAATTTCTAAGAGTTGCATGAGTTGCAATTGGTAAGAGTTACCTACCTAAAAAACTTAATTTTAAGCGTCATGCCAAAGCTGACTTAAAGTTGAGTATAAATATGGATCTTAGCTCACTAAATTAATATGATTTTATCATTGAGGGTTGTTAATTTAGTGGGAGTTTTTCATAATCAAAATACTTAACGAACTTTGCATTTATTGTAGATGGCCAACAATGATAACAATTCTACTATGTCACTGCGATCAATCCTTGCGAAGGACAAACTTACTGGGACTAATTTCCTTGACTGGTTTCGAAATTTGAGAATTGTTCTCAAACAAGAAAGGAAGCTTTATGTCCTGGATCAACCTCACCCTGAAGAACCAGCCGATAATGCTTCTAGAGCTGAAAAGAATGCTTATGAGAAGCATCATAATGACTCTATTGATGTTGCATGCTTGATGCTAGCTACCATGAGTTCTGAACTTCAGAAAGATTTGGAAAACATGGAAACTTATGATATGATTGTCAATCTAAAGGAAATGTTCCAGCAACAAGCAAGGCAAGAAAGGTATGATACTACCAAGGCATTGCACTCTTGTAAAATGGCTGAGGGTGCTTCAGTTAGCGCTCATGTGTTGAAAATGAAAGGCTATATTGAGCACCTTGATAGGCTTGGATTTCCAATGAGCCAAGAGTTGGCAACAGATTTGATCCTAAATTCACTTCCTGATAGTTATGATCAGTTTATCATGAACTATAACATGAATGAAATGGACAAATCAATTTCTGAGCTGCATACGATGCTTAAAACTGCTGAACAGAATATTAAGTCCAAGCCTGGCCATATTCTGATGGTTCAAAAGGGAAAGGGCCTTATGAAGAAAAGAAAAGGAAAGGGTAAGGGAAGGGCTGGAAAGTCCAATGCTCAACCCAAGCCCAATCCTAAACCCAAGGCTAAAGCCCCAAAGGAGGGTGTCTTTCTTTTGCAATGAACCTGGTCATTGGAAGAGAAACTGCAAGCTGTATTTGGAGGATCTAAAGAAGAAGAAGAAGACTGGTGAGACCGGTTCTTCAGGTATTTATGTTATAGAGATTAATTTCTCTCCTTCTAGTTCCTGGGTATTAGATACTGGATGTGGATCTCACATTTGCACAAATGTGCAGGGGCTCAAAAGGAGTAGACAACTGAAGAAGGGCGAAGTTGATCTTCGAGTAGGCAATGGAGCAAAAGTTGCTGCTTTAGCTGTAGGAAGTTATGAACTTTCTTTGCCCAGTGGGCTTTTGTTAGTTTTGAACAATTGCTATTATGTTCCTACAATGTGTAGGAATATTATTTCAGTTTCTTGTTTGGATAATGATGGTTTTTCTTTTATTATTGAGAATAATAATTGCTCCATTTATCATAAAGACATGTTCTATGCAAATGCCGAATTACTAGATGGTCTTTATGTTTTGAATCTTCAAAAATCCAACAATTCTTCTGTCTATAACATAACTACTAAGAAAGTTAAGTCCAATGACTTAAATTCAACCTATCTTTGGCATTGTCGCCTTGGCCATATAAATGAGAAACGCATATCAAAACTCCATCAAGATGGACTTTTGAACTCATTTGATTTTGAATCATATGATACATGTGAATCTTGTCTATTGGGTAAGATGACAAAGGATCCCTTTACTGGACACAGTGAAAGGGCCAATGAATTATTGGGCCTAATACATACAGATGTATGTGGACCATTAAGTTCAGAAGCCATAGGAGGTTACAAGTACTTCATTACATTTACTGATGACTTCAGTAGATATGGTTATGTCTACTTGATGAGACACAAATCTGAATCATTTGAAATGTTTAAATCTTTTCAAATGAAGTACAAAACCAACTTGGCAAGACAATCAAGGCACTTCGATCTGATCGAGGTGGAATATTTGAGCCAAGATTTTTATGACCATCTTAGAAGTTGTGGAATCATTCCACACTAACTCCTCCTGGAACACCGCAATGGAATGGTGTGTCTGAAAGAAGGAATCGAACCTTATTAGATATGGTTCGATCTATGATGAGTCTAACAGATCTTCCACTTACCTTTTGGGGTTATGCACTTGCCACAGCTGCGTTCACACTAAATCGAGTTCCAACCAAAGCGGTTGAAAAGACGCCATATGAGATGTGGAATGGTAAAAAGCCCAGTTTGTCTTTTCTTAAGATTTGGGGTTGTGAAGCTTATGTAAAACGTCAAGTTTCAAATAAGCTGGAACCCAAGTCTGATAAAATTTTTTTGTGGGATATCCTAAAGAGACTAAAGGATACTACTTTTACAATCCCATTGAGAACAAAGTGTTTGTTGCTCGGAATGGTGTCTTTCTAGAAAGGGAATTTATTTCTAAAGGAACCAGTGGGAGCAAGGTACAAATCGAAGAGATTCGAGAACCACAAGATAACATTGAACCGCCTGTGGATGCTCAAAGTCAACAAACCACTGTTGACACACCACCTGTAGCACAAAAGTTACGTAGATCTGATAGGATACGTCATGAGCCCGAGAGATATGGATTTCTTGTGACTGATAATCATGATGTATTGTTAGTGGATCAAAATGAACCTACTACCTATCAAGAGGCTATGTTAGATCCAGACTCTGAGAAATGGTTAGAGGCCATGAAGTCTGAAATCCAATCCATGTATGATAATCAGGTATGGACCTTGATTGAGCCACCTGAAGGTACAAAGACTATTGGGTGCAAATGGGTTTTCAAAAAGAAAACTGACATGGATGGTAAAGTGCATACTTACAAAGCAAGGCTAGTTGCAAAAGGTTTCAAACAAACTCATGGTATAGACTATGATGAAACTTTTTCACCTGTAGCCATGCTTAAGTCTATTAGAATTCTTATTGCCATTGCTGCATATTATGACTATGAGATTTGGCAAATGGATGTTAAAACAGCGTTTCTTAATGGAAACTTACTTGAGGATGTGTACATGACACAACCTGAGGGTTTTGTACAACCTGAGAATTCTAGTAAAGTATGCAAGCTTCAAAGATCCATTTATGGTTTGAAGCAGGCTTCTCGGAGTTGGAATCTTCGTTTTGATGAATCAGTCAAAGAGTTTGGATTTATCAAAAATGAAGATGAACCTTGTGTTTACAAGAAAGTTAGTGGGAGCGCCATTGTATTTCTGGTCCTATATGTTGATGACATTTTACTCATTGGGAATGATATCCCTACCTTGCAGAGTGTCAAGTCTTGGTTAGGGAAATGTTTCTCAATGAAAGACTTAGGTGAAGCTGCCTATATCCTAGGGATAAAGATCTATAGAGATAGATCTAAGAGGCTGATTGGTCTAAGTCAAAGTACTTACATAGACAAAGTACTGAAAAGGTTCAGTATGCAAGATTCCAAGAGAGGATACTTGCCTATGTCTCATGGTATTACACTTAGCAAATCTCAGTGTCCTAACACAAAAGATGAGCGAGAGCGCATGAGTAAGATTCCTTATGCTTCAGCAATAGGATCTATCATGTATGCTATGTTGTGCACTAGACCAGATGTCTCTTATGCTTTAAGCATAACGAGTAGA
The DNA here is from genome assembly GCA_900491605.1 of Calamus simplicifolius. Taxonomy (NCBI): domain Eukaryota; kingdom Viridiplantae; phylum Streptophyta; class Magnoliopsida; order Arecales; family Arecaceae; genus Calamus; species Calamus simplicifolius. The sequence goes on along the minus strand of UESW01001959.1, from coordinate 164,959 downwards.
TACCAGTCAGATCCCGGTGAGAGTCACTGGACGGCGGTCAAGAACATTCTTAAGTATCTGAGAAGATCTAAAGATATGTTCTTGGTGTATGGCGGATTGGAAGATGATCTAGTTGTAAGTGGTTACATGCAAGCTTTCAATCTGACAAAGATGATTTCGATCGCAGTCAGGATATGTGTTTTGTTTAAATGGTGGTGCTGTTAGCTGGAAGAGTTCGAAGCAAAGCACTGTTGCTGATTCTACAACTGAAGCTGAATACATAGCAGCATCTGATGCAGCAAAGGAAGCAGTTTGGATCAAGAAGTTCATTACTGACCTTGGAGTGGTTCCTAGCATCACAAATCCTGTTGATGTTTATTGTGACAATAATGGTGCTATCGCACAAGCAAAAGAACCTAGGTCACATCAGCGATCCAAACACATTCTTAGGCGTTATCATCTCATTCGAGAAATCATTGAGAGAGGTGACGTAAAAATATGCAGAGTTCCAACAGATGACAATGTTGCTGATCCATTGACTAAGCCTCTACCACAAGCAAAGCATGATCGTCATGCTAGGTTCATAGGTATTAGATACATTGATGAGTGGGCCTAGTGCAAGTGGGAGATTGTTAGTAATAGTGCCCTAGGCCTATTGTATGGACATGGTATTTTGAATATTTATGAACATTTACTATTATCATAATTTGCATGTTTATTATATAATAATGTCCTTGAATAATATTATGAATTATTCTAAATGTCCCTAATCGGTTATTGTTGTGGGAATAACAATAAATTAAGATTAGTATGAAATTTGATTGATATTCATGGGATGAATATGTGTATGAGATACAAATCAAATTTATATGTATTTGTTGAGAACAAATATTGGACAAGACCCGCCTTGAGATTAATACATGGATCAAAGTCATAAGTTAATCTCTAGTAGTTGTGTCATTAAATCCTTAGACCTGAGATTGCCATAGTTCTCAACATGAGGAATATTATGTTTTGACATAATCAAACGTTGTCTTTAACCGGATGATTATAAAGATTATGATTGAACATAATAAGAATCATGTAGTGAGATGTGAGTGATTAAGATGGAATTTGTCCCTCTTATTATAAGAGAGATATCTCTGGGCCCCTCGATGAGACTGAGAAATGCATGGCCATGCTCAAATGAATTGATGGAGATCAATATCATTTGTTTAGTCAGTCTAATTGGGTTTCGAGAAATTAAAGATAGAGAGATATAAGGTTGACTTTATCCATGCCTTATATTCTATCAAGATATCATGTGACAAAAGGATTATGTTAATAGCTACTTTAAGGTTGTCTCGGAACATGAGCTTTTCATTTAACTTGGGTAGTCATAATGTCTTGCTAGAGGCCGCTTATGACTTGTAGGTTCAAAATGTGATTTAGGCCTACTGCCAACGTTAATTGAACCTATAGGGTCGCACACTAAGAACGGACAATAATGGTTACGATTTGTTACTCTCTATATAATTTAAAATGATGAGATTATTTTAAATTACAAATAATAATTAGTTGTCATTTAGATTCGAGTTTAATTTTGAGAAAATTTAAATTCGTAATTTAAATTGTGACAAGTAATTAAATTGTTACATTTTCTTATTGGATAAGGAAATAATCCATAAAGTTTTTTTTGGTTAAAAATATATATTCCTTATTTTGTAAGGAAAGGATTTAAATTGTTATTATTTAAAAGGAGTTTTAAATAAATATCAATTAAAATCTTAGTTAACCAAAATTCCTAGCAGGCTTGTATATATGTTCGATATATACGTTTTAGAGTCTATGGGGCATTTGAAAGGTAACGTCGATTGGGGCATTTGAAAGGTCACGTCGATTGGGGCTTTTGAAGCGTCATATCTTTTGCCTTAAAGATGGAAAACAGAGAGTTGAAAAAAAAGGGGTTCATTTTTGTGAAAAATGGAATGGTTGAACTAGCATTCAAAACCATTTTGGTGTCCGTTCGTGTGTGGATACTTGTAGAGGGTGATCGTCTTTCTGAAAGGCAGCACCTTTGAAGATCCGAGAAAACCCAACACAAGAACAGAAGGATTACATACTGATTAAAAGGTAATAACAAAAGGTAATAACAAAAGGTAATATTTTTGTTTATCCTTCTTTCGGTTTTTATGAAACGCATGTGATTCTTGGTGGGTTATAAATTTATTTTGTTTTCGCTGCAATTTATTCCAATTAGATTGGGATTTTTCATTCCATAACCCAACACAATGATGGCTCCGAAACTGACGGGCCATCCGTTCACCATCATTATTTGCCATCGCACGAGGAGGAAAATTCTTTGGATTTGGTGAGCAGTGATTGGGGGAGTTTTTCCACGTGGCATGGTCTCCGCGTTCGTGACGCCCATTGCAGGAGCCTTAATGTTTAAGGCAACTTCTCGAAGCGCCGTTTAAAAAGGGAGAGAGAAGATCAGGGCGGTGTTTTCCCCGAATACTTTTTCATCCCTTCCATAGAGACCCTACTCTTTTTTCCCCTTTTTCCTTTCCACAGATTTGCTGGTGTTTCGATCCTTGGCTGGGGAACATGAGGGGTCCAAGAGATATTGCCTCAGTGATCTCCCTGGAGGACTTGGAGAGGATCCGCCGGCTTTACAGAATCCTCGGAGATGTAGTCCTATATGTGCCGAAAGCCGACGATAGGGTTTCAACCGAGTTAAGTCTGGGAGCTTTCTTCTATGATAAAAGTCTCACAGCCGGCCTTCGATTTCCTCTTCACCCGTTGGTACAAGAGGTGATGAGGTTCTACAACATTTGTCCAACAATGGTGGCGCCCAACAGCTAGCGCAACCTTATCGGGTTTATTTTGCACTGTAGCCGCGCTGGAGTGACTGCGACTCTTTCCATGTTCCGCGTTTGCCACAATCTGGTTTCCGGGAGGGATTCTGAGTGGTCATATATTGGTCCTCGGAGATCGTTCAAGATGATCATCGATAATCCATCCTCAATAAAGGAATGGAAATCCATATTTTTTATTGCCAATGGGAACATTGGCTCGAATTTTTCAAGGGGATGGTCGGGCTATGTGAAAGATCCAAGGGCATACCCGGAGTTGAGCGAACAGGAGAAGAGGGATTTGGTGACTCTCCATGGCGGCCAGGTGGTGTCGGCTAGTACCCTGTTATCAGAGGATGCCCTCTTCGCCGTCGAACTTAGTCCTATTGATCCATAGGGTGAGTATACTTTTCATCTTTGGTCATGTTGACCAGCGTGTCCGATTGTCCCTGTCCAATTAACCCGTTTGATATGTTTTCAGCTGAGAGATCAGAGTTTATGGGCCAGATGAAGAAGGAACTGGGCAAGCGCCATAGGGGTTCCAGCTCTGGAGAAAGGCACAAATATAAAAGAGGTCTCGCCCTTCCGGGTCTCACCCAAAGGGGTCGAGGAAGGATGGATCCAGCCGCCTTTCTTCCATTCCGATAGGAGAAGAAGTAGGGGCGCAGATCAGGGCTGAGGAGTCCCCTCCACCTGAGGGAGGCAGAACGATAGAGGAAGCGGCTGGGGGAAGTTCAGAGGGAGTTGTTGGGGTTTCTCCCATCAATATTCTGGTTGTAACGGATGACGCAGAGGATACGTTGCCTATCGGCCTGGCGGTTCCCCTGCAAGAGATGGTTCAGTTATCAGCGGTGAGAAGCTCACCGCGCGCAGAGGAGACCCTCATCCAAACAGAGGAGTCAATGGGGGCAGCGGCGGTTGCCGAAGTTCTAACGGGACCACCCGCCGAGAGGCCAGTGGAAGCTGTGATACCTTCTGTTGAGGATCTCCCTTCCGCGGCTCCTGAAGACATCACGGGTGAGGTTGGAGCTCGAGCGGAGGTAGCGGGAGGCGGAGTGTGGATAAAAGAGGAGGAAGAAGAATCGCAGAGTGAGGGGGATGCTCGGACCGAGGTTCTTCTAGCCGAGTCTAAGGTATTCGAGGCTGAGCAAATTAGAGTTTTGATAGAGGAGGCCGGGCGGACGATTCCTCAAGTCAAGGCTCCTCAGTCCAGCTCTTCGGTGATGGGCTCTCCAAACCACAGCTTGGAATGGGATGACATGCTCACCACCTTGATGAGGTCCATTTTGCACAAAGGGGAGGGTTCCTCCATGGATGAGTCTGCGGTTGAGGCCATCATCGATGTGGCCTTCCACCGGCTCGGGGCACTGAAGGATGCTTTCCTTCACCCGGAGATCTGTGATGCCACTCTCATGACGATAGCTTCAAATTACGCTGCTCGGGTAAGCCATTATTCCGGGCTTGTGACCCATGGTTGGTCAGACTATAGCCTCTCACTTGTATTTTCTTTGCAGAATTCTTTAGTTACAAGGGCGCTAATTTGGCGCTTAAGCTTAGCCGCTGGGGCTTGTGTTCAGGCCAGGAAGGAGGCAGTCGATCTTCGGGCGAGGGTGCAGCCTATCGACTCGCTTTCTAACGCCTTGGCGCTCAACAGGAAGAATCTCGATAGGGTGACCGAGTCTTTTCGTTTGGTGACTGAGAGAGCCTCTTGGCTCGAAACTCAGGTCAAAGAGCTCCATGGCTTCCGCGAGCAAGTGGATAAAGCTTATATGGAGCTATCCCAGCTTAAAACAAAGCATGGCAACAAGGTCAGGACTATGCAGCAATACTTTGAAAAGAGGTGAGACCAACTGAAGGCCAGCCATGCTGAAGATAAGAACAATTGGAAAAGGAGGCTTGAGGAGGAGCGCAAATGCCAGCAGCAGCAAGACTAGCTCACTGGTTTGAATAAAGAGATCGCCGAGATGGATAATCGGCTGAAATGGCTGAATGGAAAGGTTGCTCGGCTTACCGACGACCTCGACCATGCACAGTGGAAAATTGGGGACAAACAATTCCGGATTGATGACCTCAAAGAGGGTCTTCGCCAAAATCAATTAGCTAAGTCGAAGGCCTTGGAGAGGGTACGAGAGCTGAGTAGCAAACTGGTTCGGCGAGAAGAAGAGGTATGGTGTCTCTCTTTTTCGTTCGCCATTAGCGTTTTTATTTCGTCCATGATTTTGAGTGTTCCGATGTTTTGTAGATGAGCGAAATTGAGCTCAAGGCACAGGAGCAAGTTAACGCCTTGGAGACGGAGCTGTCCACAAGTCGGCAAACAAACCTTGAGCTTCAAGATCGGCTAGCTAAAGCCAACGGCCGAATTGCCTCGGCCGTGGAGGAATATAAAGGTTCTGCTTAGTTTTTAGAAGAACGCATAGAAGCTTGTGCCGATGCGTTTCGGTTTAGCGAAGAGGAGATCCGAGCAAAGATCTCTCGGAAGCATCATGAGTGGGATTTATCCTTTTTGGATGCCGAAACTCTTAAGGTTTGCACCCCTGGCGCTGAAGAGGCTGAGTATGACGACATTTCAGACATCGATCTTGATGCTATTCTGGGTCCTGGCGAGGTCGCGACTCTCGAAGGACCCTCGCAGCCTGCCACTGAGGAAGCACGGATACTTGAGGTGGGCGAAGCAAGTCAAACTCCTTCGACTATTACTGAAGAGGCTGCTGGGACTGACCCAACCCATGACTATTAGGGATCACTTGTGTTTTATTCCCTTTTCAGGCTTGTAATTTGGCTAAAATTTGCAGTGAAATGACATTTTGCTTTTACTTGCTTGCCTTTTTGGCTGATCCCTATGTCTCAAGTTTTCTTTCGGTTGTGAACAAGTTAGGACTCATTCACGCTCTTTGGTCGATTTAGTTCGGATATAAGCAAACGTCTCGACTGAGACCGAGGCATAGGGATAGCTCGGTTTGCCCGAAGTAAAGATTTTGGCATGCTCCGGCCGAGGCATAGAATAGCTAGGCACTACCGAGGAATATGGTTTCGGTCCCTCTCGAAGCATAGGATAGCTCGACTTGAGATGGCCAAAAATTTGCAGAAGTACCCCGATTATAGCCGAAACTAGATAGCTCGGCCTGCAGGGGTGAGCATGCTTTCGGCTGAGGTTTCCAGTCTGGCACGCAGATTCAGACGTAGGGAATGTAGCTCCAGGTGATAAGCTTCGAATGGAGGGGGTTTGGTCCCGAAGAAAGGTGTTTGTCGAATACCTCGCCACGACTCATTAATCCTTCTTGGTAAAGGGGGGCGCGACTCTTAGTTTCCGGTGAGCGGCCACCAAGGCGATGACGCGTGGCGAGATTTTATGGTAATGGCGGTGGAGCTGATGGCTCGGACGATCGTGATGCTCGCCAGAGGTAGTTTAAATACGGGTAGGGGGCATCATTGTTAGTCATCTCTTCAGTTGATTTTCTAGGATTTTTAGATATTGAGATGGCCTCCGGAGGTGAGGGGCGATCATCAAGCAGTGGCGTTGGCGACCGTGGGGGGCCCATTAGGGCCGCACCATAGTAACTGTCGATGGGGAGCTTTTAGCGTCACTGTTGGTGGACCGTGAACAGATCCGAAAGATATCCGAGGAACATTTGGATGTCTCGACAAGAGAGATTGAGCTCCTCCGCGAAATTAACAGCCGACTGGAGGGGCAAGTGGCGTCCCTTCAACAACAGGTGGGCGAGCTAGCTTTGCGGCGGGGGGAGAGCTCAGCGGCGCTCGAGAAAGTGATAAGTCCCTGTGAGGGCTAATGTATTTTTTTCCTTTTCCTTTTGTTGCTCTTTTTGTGATGAATGAAAAGGAATTTTTGCAATTTCTGTGTTTCTGTCACCATCTCCGAAATGTCAGTTCTTATTATGCAAGTTTCGCGAGCGAACCACCCCCTTGGGGGAATCCTTGGCGGTCTAGGCAAGCCTTAAGGTATGGTGCACCTGTTTTAGCCGAGGTAAGGGGAACTTCGTGAGTTCCAGTCGGAGCGTTGGGTATTGCCTGGCCGTGCCAAGGCATAAGGAGTGCTCTGTTATCGTCGAGACGAGAGTAGCTATCTTGACCTGGATCGAAGCATGAAATAACGCTCGGATATATTGAACCGAGAGGAGATCCTTCGGTTTATTCCGAAGTATGGAGGCAATCTTGGCCTTGAGTCGAAGCATAGGGTACCGTCTTGGTTTATGCCGAGACACAATGGGCAGTTGGGCCGAAGCAGAGGATATTAATGCACCTTTTTTGAGGAGTACTTGACTTCTGTGCCTTTTTATTATTCTGCAGCGCCTTGTCTTTTCCAAAGCGAACTGACCTTCTCTTTGCCGAAACAAATAATAAGGCTTTGTACCCTGCAAAAGGTTGCCTTTGTGTTTTCCGGGGTCATTCATCATGTCGACTTTTCCAATGCGGGTCCTTTTAACGTACAACTCAAGCGCCTGTTCGTCATTGGAGGGTGTCGTTTTCATCGAGCGATTTCCCAGGCCTGCCCATATCTCAAGGCCAGCGGGCGATCTTCGGCCTTTAAGGCCTTGATTCAAAATCAGGGGAAATCTTCTGGCATGCGTCATGGCTCAGGCGACGCATTTGGCACGCATCGAAGAGCGCTCTTTTCATCCTGGGAGGCCACGTGGCAGTGTAGATAGGTCATTTTGAATCTCGGGGCTTTCTGCTTTAATAGCTGCTCCCGTTCCGTTGGCCTATAAATGAGAGGAGGAGGTCATGCTAGGTTGTCTCCCAAGACGCTCTTTTCTGTGAGTTGTGAAAGTGTTCATGATGTCTGCGCCCCTGAGGTTGAGAGTGGGGGGATTGAGTTTTCCTTTCGCAAGTCGCCTTCCTCGGACAACTGGGGTGATGGAGTCACTGGAGAGCAGCTCATCTTCAAGAGAGGAGCTTCGGAGATCATATGGAGAGCGCACGGGAGGTCCGCAGAGATCACATGGAGAGCGCACACATGTGCTTCCTGTGTGTCCTTTGTGGTTTGCTGCGGGGTCGCAGGGTAGGAAGTGCACATGTACCCCCGTAGCATGCGCAGACTTTTCCTTCTCCCTCTGGCTGGATGCTTAGCCCCTGCGCGGGGAATCTTTTGAGGGGGGGATGGTGTGTTGTCTGCTAGTACATTGCCTTTTGACTTTGGCGGTGACTAGCAGACTAACATCCGGCCTGGTGTAAGGATCAACAGGTCTTTTGACCTGGTTATGATCCTCCAACATATCCGTCCGAGGGATCGGTGGATGGGTTGCCTTGCTCAATAGGGCTCATCCACTCATTCTGATTTTTCTGATATCTTGGGTCGGATGCCGAGATATCATTATTAACTGAAGCTGGTCGCAACAGTCAGGCCGAGCCATTTATTCGCTTTATTTCTTGTGCTATGATGCACTTGTAACGCCTCTTAGGAGGTTGTAATTCCTTTCATTGATAAAAAATAAAGAAAGTTTCATTCTTTCTTCTTTTAGCATCTGCTTCTTTCTTGATGTGATCGTGTTTGAGAGTTTTATGTCGTTGCATGCTTCGGCAGCATTCTTGCTGCTTTGTTTTTGCTAAGACCAATGTTTGGTCCTCAGTGGAGAGAAACGTTCATTCCGTTTGAGTCAAAGGAAGACCTGGGTGGTCCTGCGGACTCCTGTGGTAAGCATGATTTCGTTTGCATAATGAAGCAGGTATTTCTCCGAAGGAGACAGCTCGTAGCATGTCTTTATTGTTGAGTAGAAGGAGGTTGTTTACCTCCGTCGAAGTATCATGGGCTGTTCCCGTTATCTTGGAACATCTGAGAAGTCACTTGGTCCAACCAAGGCTTCACAAAATACTTCACTTGGCGCACCAAGGCGCGGAGATATCATTCGGTTTGGCCGAGGATTCAGATAACATTTTACTAGACGCGGCTAAAGGCGGGGAATATCGCTCGGCTTGACCGAGGATTCTTCACTGTTTAGTCCGACCGGGGCTTGTAAGCTGCCCGAATCCGGATGAAGTCTTTTGATATTTTACTTGGCCCTGCCAAGGTACGGAGATTCAACTCAAGGCTCGGCCCTGCCGAGGTACGGAGATTTAGCTCAAAGCTCGGCCCTGCCGAGGTTCGGAGATTTAGCTCAAGGCTCGGCCCTGCTGAGGTTCGGAGATTTGACTCGAGGCTCGGCCCTACCGAGGTTCGGAGATTTAACTCGAGGCTCGGCCCTGCCGAGGTTCGGAGATTTGATTCGAGGCTCGGCCCTGCCGAGGTTCGGAGATTTAGCTCGAGGCTCGGCCCTACCGAGTTCGGAGATTTGATTTAGGCTCGGCCCTGAGGTTCGGAGATTTAGCTCGAGGCTCGGCCCTGCGAGGTTCGAGATTTATTGAGGCTCGGCCCTGCCGAGGTTCGGAGATTTGGCTAGAGAAATAGCTCGGTTGTGCGAGAATGGATGCGCAAGCAGCATCTATTTTCTATTACGACTTTTTCAAAAAACTATTGTAGCGGTCATGCCGGATAATAGAAACAAAATGTCAAAGCTGTAAATGGGGCGAGTCTATAGAGAACATACCCTACTGGTGGTATATACGGAGATTGTCCGAATTCCACGTCCGGGGAATAGATTTCCCATCCAGATCCTGGAGCTTGTAGGTGCCAGGTCTATGACTTCCGCTACTTGATAGGGGCCTTCCAATTTGGAGCCAGCTTTCCTTGTTCCAGCGGCTTGGAGATGGACGCTTTCCGAGAACAAGATCGCCGGGCAAGAAGGATTTTCCTTTGACTCTAGAGGCATGATAGCGAGCCACTCTTTGCTGGTACGCAACTACTCTGATTCGAGCTTTCTCTCTGATCTCTTCCACCAGGTCGAGATTGGTGTGAAGCTGCTCGTCATTAGCTTCCTCTGAGTAGCTCTCCACCCGCGGAGAAGGGAGTCCTATTTCTAGGGAATGACCGCTTCCGTGCCGAAGGCCATCGGAATGGGGTTTCGCCAGTGGGGATTCTTTGGGTGTGCGGTAGGCCCATAGGACATGGTGAAGATCATCTGCCCATCTTCCTCGGCTTTAGCGAGCCGAGCTTTGATCCCTTGGAGTAGGGTCCGGTTGGTTACTTCGGCTTCTCCATTGGTTTGCGGATGCCCTACCGAAGTGAGGCGGTGAATGATGCCATGATCCTCGCAGAACTCCCGGAACTTGGGATTATCAAACTGCTTCCCATTGTTGGTGATGATGGTATGCGGGAGGCCGAAGCGACAAATGATGGACCTCCACACGAAGTCCCTGGCCCGAGCTTCAGTTATCTGGGCAACTGCTTCGGCCTCGACCCACTTGGTGAAGTAGTCGATGGCGACAAACAAGAACTTTCTCTGTCCGGTGGCGAGAGGGAAAGGGCCTAGTATGTCCATCCCCCACTTAGCAAAGGGCCAAGCGGAGGAAATAGGGACTAAACTGGTGGAGGGGAGTCTCTGGATGTGAGAATGTCTCTGACAGGGGTCATAAGCTCGGACGAGTTCGTCAGCATCCTTCTGCATGGTGGGCCAATAGTATCCCTGGCGTAGCACCTTATGGCATAAAGATTGGCTCCCCAGATGGTTGCCGCAAATCCCTTCATGCACCTTCGAGAGCATAATCAGCCTTAGATGGGCGAAGACACTTGAGTAGTGGCATGGAATAGGACTGCTTATACAGCTGGTCGTCGATCAGCACATAGTGGGTGGCTTGAAGCTTCAGCTTTCTTGCTTCTTTCTGGTCGGTTGGGAGTGACCCTTCTTTAAGATACTTTAGTATGAGGTCGAACCAGGATGGTTCGGCCTCGACCTGCATCACTCGGTCGGCCTTCGCGATGCTAGGCTTTTCTAAAATCTCCAGGGGAAATTTCTACTCGGCATCCATTGACTCCACGGTTGCTAGCCGAGATAATAGATCGGCACGTACATTCTCGGATCTTGGAATCTGAATGACTTCAAATTCAGGAAGTGGGAAAGTAAGCTTCGCACCTCTTGAAGATATCGAATCATGTTTGGCTCCCGGGCCTCAAACTCGCCCCGCACATGACCAGCTACCAATTGAGAGTCGGTGAAGGCATTTAACTTCTTCACTTTGAGGTCACGGGCGATTCGAAGTCCAGTGAGCAGAGCTTCATACTCAGCTTCGTTATTGGAGGCTGGGAAGGAGAAGCGAACACCATACTCGAAGGTCGCCCCTTTTGGGCTGGTAAGGATTAGGCCAGCGCCTGAGCCACCGGCATTGGACGATCCGTCAATATGGAGCAGCCATAGGGCGTCAGATTTCGGTTGCTCAGGGGAGTTTGGAGTGGAACCATCCTCCGGGATAGTACATTCAAGAGGAAGTCAGCTAGAACCTGGGCCTTGATGGCCGGGCAAGGCTGGTACCGGATGTCATGCTCGCTTAGCTCGACGGCCCATTTAGCCATCCTTCCTGATGTCTCCAGGCGATGAACCACCGCCTTGATGGATTGGTCGTGAGGACCATCATAGAATGCGACTGAAAATATGGCCGTAGCCTCCGAACTGATGTTACCAAGGCCAACACCAGCTTCTCGATCCGAGTATACCTTGTCTCGGCATCTCGAGCAGTTTGCTGACATAATAGATTGGCTTTTGGGTCTGTTCTCTTCTCTGACCAACACCGAGCAAACTGCGCCTTCTGAGACTGCCAAGTATAGAAATAGCACCTCCCTTAGACTCGAACTGTTGAGGAGGGGTGGAGAGCCGAGATACTTCTTGAGGTCTTCGAAGGATTTCTGACATTCAGGGGTCCATTAGAAATTCTTAGCCGATCAGAGAGCTTTAAAGAAAGGAGACATCTCTCGGCCGACTAAGCCACGAAGCGGTTGAGGGCCGCGATCCTTCCTGTTAGGCGTTGGACCTTTTTGACGGACGCCGGGGGCGCCATTTGCCGGAGAGCTTGAATCTTCTGCGGGTTGGCCTCAATGCCTCGCTTAGAGACCATGAAGCCCAGAAACTTCCAGAATTGACACCGAAGGCACACTTAGTCGGGTTGAGCTTCATCCAATATTTTCAGAGCATCGCGAAGCTCTCAGAGAGGTCCTCAATGTGCTGGGATGCTTCTTTGCTTTTGACCAGCATGTCATCGACATATACCTCCATGTTTCGGCCGATTTGCTCCTTGAAGACCTTGTTGACCAGCCTTTGGTAAGTTGCACCTACATTCTTCAGACCAAAAGGCATGACACGGTAGCAATATGTACCTCGATCGGTTATGAAGGCGCTCTTTTCTTTATCCTCGGGCGCCATTCGGATTTGATTGTAGCCGGAATAGGCATCCATGAAGGTTAGCATCTGATGCCCTGAAGTAGCATCTACAAGCTGATCGATCCGAGGGAGAGGGAAGCTGTCCTTCGGGCAGGCTTTATTGAGGTCGGTGAAGTCGATGCAGATCCGCCATTTGCCATTTGACTTCTTTACCATGACGATATTGGACAACCAGCTCGGATAGTTTACCTCCGAATGAAGTTTGCCTTAACAAGTTTGTCGACTTCTTCCTCAATCGCCTTCTGCCGCTCAGGGGCGAAGCTCCTCTTCTTCTACTTTATGGGCTGGGACATCTCATCTACATTAAGACGATGGATGAGGACGTCCGGGCTGATTCCCGGCATTTCGGAAGCAGACCAGGCGAAGACATCAGCATTCCTTTGGAGAAAGTCGATCAGCTCCGTTCGAGGTTTTCCTTTTAGCAGCGACCCGATATTTATAGTTCAGTCTGGCCGGGCTTCGTTCAGCGACACCTCCTTCAGCTCTTTGGCTGGTTCTCCCCGTTGCTCGGCAAAATCCCCTCGAGCGTCCAGCCCGTCAACCTCGGGCAGCTTGGTTTGAAGGCTGGTGACGAAGCATTGCTGAGCTATAGTTTGGCTTCCGCGGACTATTCCTACTCCTCGCTCGGTAGGGAACTTCATAACCAGATGTGGGATGGAGACGGGGCTCTAAGGGACATTAAGCCAGGTCTTCCAAAGATAGCATTATAGGGTGACCGAAGCTTGGTCACCAGGAAATCGGTATGAACAGTGGCCACGCAGGGCCAAGTTCCTGCACGGACCATCAATGTCACGACTCCTTCCGGGGTGATAACATCACCGGTGAACCCCATTAGGGTGGAGTCCACAGCTCAGAGATTTTCCATAAGCAATTTCATCTTCACGAACACATCAAGGTACAGAACATTGACGGAGCTTCTACTATCAATGAGAATTCTGCTTACATCATAATTGTTCAAATTATGAGATACAACCAATGCATCATCATGCGGGAACTGTATCCCCTGGAGATCATTGTTGGAGAAAGAGAGCTTATCAGCCCGTGCTCTCTTTGGCGCCGAACCTTCTTCATCACCTCGCCAGCTCGACGGACCAGCGACCGCCTCGATCACATTGATGTGGCCAACAACCGGAGGATTCGAAGGAGGAGGTTGCTGAGGCTCGGGTCGGCGATGCTCAGGCTGACGGTCACCCCCATCCCTTGGCTCGGGGGCTCTCTTGAATTGATCCAGTCTACCTCACTGAATGAGCCTCTCAATTTCATTCCTCAGCTGCCAGCACTCTTTAGTGTCATGGCCATGGTCCCGATGGTAGCGACAGTATTTGGTGGGGTCTCTCTGGGCCGCATTCCCTCGAGAGGAGGGTTGAGGGAGTTGGCGCTCTATCGCCATAAGGATTTCCGCCCTTGGGGCAGTGAGCGGGGTGAAGTGGTGGAATCTCCTAGGTGGGCTCCGGGTGCGGTTCCTTAGCGGTGGCGGAGGAAATCTTTGGTGGCAAGGTGGGCTCGGCTGGCAGGCAGGTCGATGCTTGTTCGAGCCCTTGGGTTCCTTCTTCTTTACCAGCTCGGTGCGGGCAGCCCTTCGAGATTCTTCGACTCTGGCGTACTTATCCGCCAGGGTCATCATGTTGGAGAGGTTGGGAGGGTAGCTAACCTCCATTGCCAGGTAGAAGTCGCTCTCCTTCAATACTCCGCCCGCGAGGACGGACATAGCCACCTCATGGTTAAGGTGATCTACCTCTAGCATGGCCTTATTGAAACGGCCAAGATAATTCTTCAGGGACTCCCCCTCTCTCTGCTTAATTTCGGAGAGGGAGTCAGATCTCCGTCGGTGACGGTGGCTGCTGATGAACTGGCTGATGAAGAGGCGGCTCAGCTCGTCAAATGAACTAACGGAACCTGGTTTCAAGGCATTGAACTAGGTTCGAGCGGATCTCCTGAGGGTGGAAGGGAAGGCATGGCAGAGGATCGCATCCGATGCCCCGTGGAACATCATGATTGACCAGAAACTGCTGAGGTGATCATCGGGATCGAAAGATCCGTGGTAGAGCTCGATGGCAGGCAGCTTGACATGGGAGGGAATCATTTCCTCCATGATTTCCCTGGAGAACAGAATGCCCTGCTCCACCTTATGCTAGAACGGATGGGCCTGCTTGGCGGCATCCAACTCCTGACGCATCTTCCGGAGTTGCTGGCGGATCTCCTCCTCAGGAAAAGTAGAAGGAGCTGGACGAGGAGAGTGCTGAGACAGTGTTGAGTCATGATGAGAAAACACCGAAGAAAGGGATCGGGCCCATCGAGACCTGAGAAGATCCTTGCTGTAGACTCCTTACAGGACTGGCTCAGCTCCCTTAGGGCGACGAGGGGGATCCGCAACCCCATGCGGACCGAAAGAGGAGATGGCTGGATGAGCGGGGGCCGCGTTCTCCTCAGGAAGGTGAGGATCAGGTCGAGGAGCTTCAAAGCGCCCTTGAATCAAGTGGGTCAGAGCCTGGACTTGCTAGACCAGCGAGGCAAACTGGTCCTGGGTCACCGGGGCCGCTGGTGGCGATGGAGTCTCGACTGGCGGCGGTGGCGGCACAACACTGCTCACCGGATCTGGTCTTTGGGAGGTGGCCTGATCGCGGACTTCGGAAGTAGCCTTCCTTCGATTGGCCATTGGAAATGTTCTCTTTCAGGTCGAGATCCTTATCTCCTGGATCACAAGTTTATTGGACTTGAGGGCCCTTCCTCTAGCGCCATTCTGTTGCTGCTGAAATCCATCCTCCGACTCGGGCGCAATCGGGCTGCAGTGTGGGCTCTCTTCTGGGTGAACCTGCAAAATCGTCCTCACGCGAGAGGTGTTGGGGGTGACCCTCTGCGGAAGACCCTCCGACGCTCAAGTCAGTGGAGATCAGCGATCAACAAATGTGGGGAGAAGGATCCCACTGAAGAGTCTCTCCAGGGTAGCCTCTCGAGAGCTCTGAGCAGAGCGTTAATGGCAGAAAAAAGGGGGGGGGAGCAAGTGTGCGGGAGATGGCGTTACCTGAGGGGGATCTGAGGTTGTAATATTTATAGGTGTTCACCTGGTTGCCTAGAGACGTCGTGGGTCTGAAAGCTGTTGAGATCCGGATCAAGTTTGTTAGGATGTTAGTAAGATTCGCATCTTGTTGGTTAGAGGATCGACGGCTGGGAGAGCTGGTTGATGTCTTGAGATTTGACTATATAGGCTCTAGGGCTCTAGGCCACTCTCGGTATAATTTTTGTTTGGAATCTTGTTAGTCTGAATGTATTCCGCAGAGGTGTTTGAATACTTCGGTCGGGCCGAAGTATGGAAGATGAAGGAATCCGCCGAAGTATGGTGAGACCCATCGCATCGGGGTATGGGATAACTCGGCCGTCCGAGGTACAGAATGGCTCGGTTATCCGAGATATAATGAGACCTAGGCTACCGAAGCATAGGATGGTTCGACGGCGGTAGCTCGGTTAAGACCAAGAGACGTTTTAGCTCGGCTAGCAATGCCGAAAGATAGAGATAGCTCGGCTAAGGCTGAGAGATATTATAGCTCGGCTGAGACCAAAAGATGGCTCGCCGAGGTGGGAAAACAAGGATAACTCGACTGAAGCCGGGAGGTGTGATGATAGCTCGGATGGCGAGGCATAGGGATCGCTCAGATTGGGACCGAAGCATAATGAATAGCTCGGCTTGCGGGGGTATGTTCACAACTTGATCAGCCGAGGCATAATAATATCTCGGCCAACTGTTATACGAGTGCCGGCCGAAGGGTAGCCTACTCATTGCTATCTTTCAGATGGGACAGCTACGTTGACGGGGCGTATGGGCTAGCCTTAGCTCGATGTTGTGGGTTGCACAAACATTAATGCAATGATATTTTTACCCTCGTCACAAACTTAAACTTTTAGATCAATTTTTATGTGCTCATTGAGGTAGACGTTTTACTCATCATTCTGCTCATCAGTATATTTTTTAGTGCAAATTGTATATATATGTTGGTTCTCTCCTTAGAGCTTTTGAGATCAATTGGTTATCCAACAGAAATAATCCTCATTTATATATTTTTAATGTTAATTGAGTTGAATGCTCTACTCACCATTCGACAACTAACGTCAGCAATTTTTTTAGCTCAAATTGTATTTCATTGCGTACAGAGAAACCGTTCACTGTGGCTTCATCCATTGTAGACCTATCTACTTGATGAGGGGTAAAATCGGTATTATATTATTGATCGCTCAAATCAGCGATGAGATCATGCCCAATCCAAACACCCCACCTATCAGATGGCATGGCATTCTAGCGACAAGGTCAAATCAGCTTTGATGAGGTCGGATCATCCTGACAACCCGAGCTATCCTTATGCTTCGGCCATTTGAGCCGAGCTATCCTTATTCCTCGGTAAGCCGAGCTATCCTTATGCCTCGGCCATCTGAGCCAAGCTATTCTTATTCCTTGGTAACCCGAGCTATCCTTATGCTTCGGCTATATGAGCCGAGCCATCTTTATTCCTCGAACATTCGAGCTGATCCATTTTATACTTCGGAAAACCAAGCTATTCCTCGTCCAGGCCAACCACGGCATTCAAAATACCTCTGCGGAATCCGGCACGGGAGAATCCCTATTCACTGAAACAGAACAAGATTCCAAACGGAGAATCATACCCAGGAGTGGCCTAGAGCCTACGCAATTATGGGATCCCAAGGCATCAGCCAGCTCTCCCAGCCGTCGATCTTCTAACTAACAAGATACATATCCTACCGATCTCGTAACAAACTTGATTCGAATCCATTTCAAATCATAGCAACTTTGGACCCCCACGACGCGCCCAGAGAATCAGGTGATCATCTATAAATACCACAACACTTCAACTTCTCAGGTACGCACAAAAAATTGCCTTGCACACTCATTTGTTTTTACGGAATCAATCACTCTATTAGAGCTCCAATTGAGAGCTTAGAAGAAGATTCTTCTGTGAAAAGTCTTCTCCTCACATCTGCTCGCTATGAATCTTCACTGATTTGAGCGTCGGAGGGTTCCCCGCAGAGGACAATCACAAGAAAATCCTCTGCGAGCACGGACTGTCTTGCAGGTTCCACCCCGAACGTCAAGATCGGAGTTCAGACCCAGAGCCGGAAGCGCACCCGAGTCGGAGAACGGATTTCCGCGGCAACACTACTTATTCTATTAGTGGACCAAAATGGCACTCTAAGCCCATCTACTCGTTCAATTAACTTGTTAATGGTTTGAAATCATATAATCCTAAAAACTTAGTAGCAGGTGAACTTAAGTTATAAGTACTCAAATCTTTTGGACAAAAAATATTTACTTTGAGTCGAACTATTGACGATGCAAGGATATTTCCATGCCATGATAGTCTTCTGCTCATTAATTTCACACATTCGAATTGGCTTTGTATCATTTGCAATATTTTAAACTTATCTGTTGATCCAATTAATCTATTAGCAATCAAAATTAATTTTAAAAATTTGAACAAAATTAATTTATACCAGATAAATTTAAGTTATAAGTATTTAATTTTTTTATTTGATACATGATTATTTTTTAAAATATTATACTTTTTTACTGAGTACTATGGATATCTTCACAAAATCTATATTGTGAAATATCTTCCATGATCTATACATCAAACTCTGGCCTGAGTTCAATTATAAAACCTAATGGTGATGATTTACACAAGAAAATAGAGCCAATTGTGCGGAACTTAAAAGATCATTACTGCACTCAATCCTATCATCATTTAATGTTAAGATAACAAACACATGTATTCAATCCTATCATCATTTAAAGATGAGGAATTGAAAGTATGTTGACCTTCTTTAAGAAACAAACCCATTCTACAACTATCCATGCAAGCCAAAAGGATCTACGTAGCAGGATGCTTAGTTTTTTTTTATTATTATTATAGATAGATGATCACACCATTCTAATACGAATCAAGCTCGAGAGATCAGGAAATAAAATTTATTTGAGTACAATAGGGCATGGGTCTCCCTGCTGCCACTTTCAGAATCCAGAGTGATAGGCCACAGAAGCAGCAACCTAATCGGTCACTAGTTGGCTTTCCTGTAGATATGTCAAACTAGGATCCTATGTGCATCTTGGAGGGTGAGCCAAATATCCTGGATCAAGGGGTTGATTGGCAAGTGGTCGCATGAATTCTTCCTGATCCATCGAATGATAGTGAGAGAATCCCCCTCAATAATGAGTCTACAAGCTCCAAGAACGCGAATGGCGTAGGAGATGCCAGCCTAAGCTGCATAAAGCTTAACCAATGGAACAGAAGAGTCTAGAAGGCCAAATCCACTCGCCGCTAGCATAGCTCCATCTGACCCATGGATGACAAAGGTCGAACCAGCAAATCTGCCTCTGACACTATCATCAAAGTTGATTTTGATAAAGTTTAGGGGTGGAAGCTCCCAAGAGATGAAGACCGTATGATGGTGCGCTACCAAGACAGCAGGGGCATCCTAGAGGCTAGGATTGTTAGAATTATGGACTCTATGGTAGAGTGTATACTCAGCTGATAAAGAGCTAGCTTTTCTTAATATCCTGTGGAGAGAAACTATCTCATCAGTAAAAATAAGAAGATTCCGAGACAACCATATATGGTAAGCTATGTAAGCCCAGGTAGCACCCCTCTGCTGAATACCCCTTCGAATATCCTGATGGATAAAGCATAGGAAGGACACTCGTCGAGGACCAGTATCGTCGTCCCAAAGGTGGAGCCTCAAAATCTGCTATATCTGTCTCACTTTGGGGCGGGTGAAGATGGCATGGTCAGTAGTTTCCTCCTTCAGACCACATAGAGGACAAGTAGGCTAGATGACTATTCCTCTCCCAAAGAACAAGGAACAAGTAGGAAGACGGTCCCACACCAGCTTCCAAATGAAGAGTCTGATCCTGGTATGGGTAGGAAGCTGCCAAATCCACGCCACATCCATCGTGTTCTAAGGCTGTGGCATGTAGATTTCCATAAGCTCCCTAGTGGGAGCACGAGGAATGCAAAATCTCCTCTAAAGTCTGGTATCAGAGGTATGACTCGGAGTAAAGGGAATAGACAGGATTTGACGTGAGAGCTCATCGCCGAAAAGACGGGACACAGTGGTAGTATGCCAAGCAGAGCGGTCCTGAGTAATCAAGTCATTGACTGTCATGCTGTTGAGAACATCCGTACTAACAATTGTAGGCCAGTAAGATAGAGGGAGACTAGCAATCCAAGTATCATGAACTACATCAACAGAGGAGCCATCGCCAATCATCCATGAGATGTTGTTCGGATAACGGGAGCATGCCGAAAGATCTCTTTCCAGAAGAAAGAGTAACCACGAGTAGACTGAAAGTCCGTGTGAGGGGTCCAATCACCATATCTGGCCCACATAAATGGGCTCCACATAGTGCAGATCTAGTAAAAAGTGAGTCGCATGCCTAGATATTAGAGCCTCCCTTTTAACGATCAGAGACTGGATCCCGAGACCACCTTCACTAGTCGGTAAACAAACAGTATCCCACGCTAGCAGATGAACACCATGACTTCTCTGCATAGATGTCCAGAGAAAACTCTGAAGCATCTTTCAACCTTTTTTAGGCAAGTCGTTTGGATAGTAGCATTGGATAGGATATAAAGTGGGAGAGAAGTGAGGACTGAGCACAGTAGGATGATCCTAGCCATCATATATAGACAAGTAACCTACCATTTGTCAAGGCGGTCCCATATTCGCCGCTCTAAGTCATTGAAATCACTCATCTATGGCCTTCTCCCCATAATGGGAATCCCCAGGTAAGATAGCCAGTCAGCTTGATCTATGATGCCCAGAGTCTGAGTGATAACTTCCTGAGTCATAAGATTAGTCTTAGGACTAAAACAGATCATGGATTTATGCAAATTAACCTTTTAACCAGAAGCCCGACAGTAAGACTAAATGATAGAAGCAAAAGTAGAAGCACTGTGAACTGTGGCATGACCCAGCAGTATACAATCATCAGCAAATAAGAGGTGAGAGAGCGGAGGGCCATGTGGGTCAGCAAGGTATGGGGCAAGATGCGATTCCTGTAGTGCCAGGGAGAAAGCACATGACATATCATCAGCAGAAAGGATGAATAAAAAGGAGATAGAGGACATCCCTGATGCAGCCCTACAGCTGAGTAGAAAAAGTCAGTCTGATTATTGTTAATAATGAGCGAGAAGGTTGGGCTATGAACACATGCCATGATCCAATCTATAAAATGGTCAGCAAAGCCAAACTCGTGGAACATCCGACGAAGGAAAGCCCAACTCATTCTGTCGTAAGCTCTTTCCATATCCAACTTAATAGGCATAAGGCACTGTCGAGCTGAGGATCTCTGAAGATCATACATGAATTTCTGGGCTATAAGAATATTGTTCGTAATGTTGTGTCCTCTAATAAAAGCATCCTACTCCAAAGAGTTGAGGCGAGAAACCACTTTTTGAATACGGGTGACTAAGAGTCGAGCGCGGACCTTATATAGGGTGGTGCATAAACTGATGGGCTGATAGTGTTGGGGTGTGGAAACATCTGAACATTTGGGCACTAAAGTAATGAACATCCGGTTCCAATATGAGACAATCGATTTAGATTGAAAGACAAGCTGGATTGCCTGCACAACATCCTGACCAATAAAATCCCAGTAATGGCGAAAGAATAAAGATGGAAACCCATCATGTCCTAGGGCCTTATCTGGCTCAAGGTCCCATAAAGCTGCCTGGATCTCTTTTGCTGTAATCAGCCTGGTAAGGAAGTCATTATCACCAGCTGAGACCATATTTGAGGTTGGAACAGGATGGACTGGAAATCCATCACCAGTATGTTCAATCCATATGGAGTGAAAAAAGTGAAATAACTAATCTCGGATGACCTGAGCATCCTCCTGATAATGCCCCTCATCATCAACTAAGCATCGGATCCGGTTCATAGATTGATGATTTAGAGTAGTCTGATGAAAGAATCTAGTATTGCGGTCCCCCTTACGAATCCATTAATCCGAGATCTCTGCCTCCAAAAGATCTCCTGCTGCCTAAGGAGAGAGTGATGTAAAGCCAGATTGCAATGGAAGGTTCTGAGATCGGATTCATGAAGACTGCCTTCCTGATCTTCTTTGGCTTGGAGAGTAGCAATATCTGTTTCAACCTGCTCTACTCTCCTCGTGATGTCACCGATGTCCACTCTGTTCCATCTTAAGAGTCTTCGCTTGGCTATCTCAAGACGCTTGAACAGCCTATAGGTAGCACTCCCTCTCACTGGTAGGTGCCACACCTAAAAAATATGAGTCCTGGCAGCAGAGTAATAAGTTCAGAACTGCTCAAATCTAAACTGCCTCCTCTGCTGAGTAGCCACATCAGTAGTAATAAATATGGGACAATGATCAGAGGCAATCCTGAGCAAGTGTGTAACACTGGCATAAGGGTAATGTTGTAGCTAGTAGGCCATGGCCATTGTCCTATCCAGTCTCTCCCACACTCTAGCAGACTCCTGACGGTTATTACACCAAGTGAATTGGGGATCAGAAAACCTTAGATCCAGAAGTCCTGTAGAGGATATAAAGGACCTGAACTTAGACGTATCTGGTGAGCTGGCAAATGGTTTGCCCCTTTCTTCTCATTGGCCCCCATAATACAATTGAAATCTCTTACAACAAGAGAGAAAAATTGCTGAGCAAGCAGAGTATGAATCTCAGCCCAGAGCACACGCCGCTCCCATAAATCTGTGCTGGCATATACACCCGATAGAAGCTAGGGATCTATCGTCCCTTTAGAAATAACAAGAGCTACCTGCTGGTTGCATCGATGAAAAGCTTCCACTCTAATGGAATCATTTCGCCAGAGGGCCAGGATACCTCATGATAGACCCACAGACTTCATAGCATAAGAGGATCACGATCTGAAAACTTGTCTCCTGAGATGAGCCAGGCTAGCACCCGACAGTCGAGTTTCCAACAAAATACAAATATCAAAGCTATATAGCTGAATCAGTCTGCCAAAAAAGGAACAAAATAAAGGTTTTTAAGCTCCTCTCACATTCTAGATAAGGATCTTCATTTAATGACAAGGGGGGATCGGACCCCATCCTAATCCCCTAACGTATCCTCGTAATATAGACAACCATCCGGAGAGGTAACACCTGCAAGAACCTATCCAGTGCTATCCATCATCCGGTTTATCACCATTTCCACTTCAGTCACATCCTGGTCCTGGTCTAACCCCTGAATGGCCTCCTTAAGAAGAGAGACAGCGGTCTCATGGCCTTGTCCCTCCACCTAAGGCAGTTGGGCAGTGCCAGACCCCTCTCCTCTAGAATTCTTCCCCTTTCTGCAAGTATGCATAGGGCTCGTGCCAGCCTGAGCATCAGAGCCCTTGGATGTCTCCTTGGAGGCTGAAAAGGTAAAATTGTGCTGTAAACTTTCAGAGCCTGATTGGAGAGCTTTCCCTTTTTCTTAGTTGGTTTGGACACAACCCGCTGGGTATGAGACTCTGCAGGTCGGGCCGTCTTCGATGGCCCCGGGTTGGCATCCTTACAGGCTTTGGGCCGTCTAGCCCATCTGTCAGAACCCAAAAGGGCGAAGGGGTTCACATCAAGTTTCAGAGCACCCTCAGAACCAAGTTCTCTGTCTGGGTTGAAGAGCTTGAGATAGTTTCAGCCACAGCCGACACGCTTCCTCTCAACCGGCACGCCCCCTTCTTAAACCCTTCTTCCTGATCCATAATAGAGAACGCAGGAGCATAGGGCCAATGGTTCAGTAGGTTCTGCCGATGGCTGGACTTCATCGGGTTTTGCCAGCCTCCCATAGAGATGGAGTGTGGAGCAGCCGAGTCCATGCCCGTCGCAACCTGGATCTTCCATTTAGATTCTTGGGCCTAGGCATGGGGGGTCTTTCGCTGCTAGAGCGCAGCCATCTAGGGACCGAACTTGGCATCCATTTATATCGGTTTGAATCTCACCTATGATTTTAGTACACCTTGCTGGTCCGACTTTTGAGAGAAAAAAATAGCGAATCAAAAGAATTGGATGTGCTCAGTCTTGCATTGCTCTATTACTTGGTAGCCAACGTCCAATAATGGTATCAAAATCTAGCCCAAGTTCAACAGTGCCTAGTCCATGGAAAAAGAGAATATCTGAATCATGATAATTAGACCTAGCTAGATCTTCACAACCGTGGACCCTGTCCCAGTTCAAGACAAAAAAATATTTCATATTTTGAGCAAATTAAATATTTTTATTTTTTTTTCTCCTATCTACCTATATATATATATATATATATATATATATATATATATATATATATATATATATATATATATATATATATATATATATATATAACAATTTATTCTACCATCTTTTGGATCTTGTTAAAAGTCAGTTATCTTAGCTTTTTTGAGTATCTGCGCACATTCAAAGGTTGGAGTAGTTATAGAGTGGTGGCAATTTATTCTTTTATGAATCCAAGCTACAACCATCGAAGAGTTATCTTCCAACATAATTTCTGAGCCCTCAAATCTTTGCTTAACCTCTTTGAAGCCATATTAGGCGGCATTCAACTTAGCAAAAGACACCACAGATGTGGATAAAGGATTTGCTAAGCTAAAAGATTATGTTCCATATGTTCTCTATTGATATAACCCCTTTATCAGCCAACTCCTTATGAAGCGACTTATCAAAGTTAGCTGCTCCATATTTACCACTTGACAAGGGTTGCAGCTGAATTCAAATGCATTTTGTCTAGACTAAATAGGAAAGCTGAAAAGATAAGTACATAAGATTTTAAATCTCATAAAATAAATTATCATGATTTTTTTTTTTTTTAATGCAACGAAACAGTCCGCTATTCCATCTTATTCTATTATATGAGATATTTTAAAATGTACTAATTGAAATGTGGTTCTATTCCATTTTATTCTATTATAAGAAGTATTTCAAGATGTACTAATTAAAATGTTGTTCTTTCTAATACTTAGGATCCCACCATCTTGCCAAACATCACAGAACCTGAAATCATATTGAGGAGTTTGGAGCAAAATCTTAGCTATCCATTATATATGAATCAAACTACTGAGGCTTTAGTTGGTGAAATAAAATCTAAATTAACCAGTATTTTTAAAGCTTGGTGTCAACATTTTAATAATCAAACAATAATTTAAATTGGAAAAAATCTAAGCTAAAAGCCCCTTCGAGAATTCTTTGACTATTCTTCTTTCAGTGATACTCCTAACGACATTATGTCATGCAATGCCGAGAAAACAAGCACCAAGGTCACATATGATCGCACATTAGCGCGCATCAACATAAATGATAGCAGAGAAAGAAGAAAAAACCAGTAATAATATTTGAGAGAGAGAGAGATGAAGTACTCAAACCCAAGTTTTTACCATCATCCTTCAAAATAAACACACAGTCCCCATCGACCATAAACACGGCAGTCATTCCTCACACATAGTCCCCATCGACCATAAACACGGCAGTCACTCCTAATCCTAATCGGAATATAATCATACCATCTTCTAATCTAATATCAACAAGATTACTCCAAGGGAAACCGGAACAAAAAAAAAAAAAAAAAAAAACATCGGATGGGTGAACGGACCGGACAGCTCAGGGGCTCTCAGAGCCGGACCGCTGCGGCCGAGTAGACGAATCCCGTGAAGCCGGCCGGCGTCGCGACCCGCTTCCACCTCTTGGTCCCCATCTCGAACACCCACCCGCCGTGCCTTCCCCCCTCGCCCTCCGCCCCCATCACGAATAGCCGCTCGCCGGCGGCACCCATCGCCGTTGCGCACAGGCTTGACCTCAGCAGCTCCGGCACCCCCGCCACCGCCCTCCACTCCCCACCCTTCCCCTCGTACTCCCTCACCCCTCTCCTCACATCCACGCACCACAAACTCCCCGCCGCCGCGAAGCAGGCCGCGCCGCCCCCACCGCCACCGGCGTCCCCCACTTCCCACACCCCCTCCTCTCTCCTCCACTCTCCCGCCACCGCATCGTACCACTCTGCCGCCGCGTCAAACCGACCCTGGTTCTCCGTCCTATACCCGCTCACCGCCCAGAACCTCCCTCCCGCCTCCGCCGCTGCCCCCTTGCACTCGTCCCTCTCCTCTGACATCTCCGGCAGCGCCGCCCACCGGTCAGCCCCACGTCGTAGGCCTCCGCGGACCGGAGCGCATTCTTCTGCCCGTCGTGTCCCCCGGCCACGTACACCCTCCCCTCCGCCGCCGCGCACGCGAAGAACGACCGCGCCACCGCCATCGCCGCCCCCCTCCTCCACCGCCCCGTCGGCAGATCCAAAACCCTCACCTCCGCCACCGGATCCAACGTCACCGGATCCCACCCGCCGACGAGCACCACCGTCCCGCCGGCCGCCGCGCACTGGGCGAACGTCGGCACCGGCTCCGCCGCGGCCAGGCGGCGCCATTCCCCGAGCGTCGCGTTGTAGAGGCTCAACCCATAGACCGGAGGCTGGCACTGGGCTGCGGCGGCGGCGGCGGTCTCCTTCCCTTGTTCCTTAACCTCACTGGCGGTATCCTCATCCCCGTGCTCCGACGGGACGAGGGCTTGGACCAGGAAGATCAGGTCCTCCGCGGCGCCGATCCTGTCGCGGTGTTCGTAAAAGAGTTGGCCGGTGACCAGATCGCGCCATAGCCGGCACACGAGGCGGAGGCCCGAGTGGAATCGATGGGGTACTCGGGCGAGGCAGTCCAAAGCGATGTCATCCGGTAAGCCCGGAATCAAAGCCTTGCCTTCTTCTCCCATCTCTCTTTTACCACAACTATTACTACTATCTCTCTTACTTTAACACCACACCACTATTACTACTATCTCTTTCTGTGGATTGGATGAGTTCGTGGAATGGGAATGGTTGGGGTTTAAGTAGGGAAGGAGTGGAAGGGAGGGGATTCGTAGTGAGTGAGGCGGGGAGAGTGGCGAGCGTTTTAAAATGGATTGGAAGAAGGATAGAGGTTGATATTTTATGGGCCCATGGATATGATTCACATGCTTGTGTGCTCGTGTGTCAGAGAGAGAGAGAGAGATTTCTGACCCCATCCCCCGATCATCTCAGTAACAGAGATAGGAATGAGAATGGAATCCTGGATCCTTGGCTAAACTGATAAGGGACGGCATAATCCGAACTAAAATTCAATGATAGAGAGAAGATATCATTTTAGAAGATCTATGGACGGCATCATCCGAACTAAAATTCAATGATAGAGAGAAGATATTATTTTAGAAGATCTATGGAAGGCTTAAAAGTCTAAAGCATGTGTTGAGAAGTTGCAACCGTGGAAAAAACTGGTCCCTCTTAGGGGACAAAAGGGAGGGGGTAAATAGTTTCTGCCCGCAGCACCCACGGACTCGTTCCGTTACAACAAAGCATGTGGGACTATTGGGAGGGACATCACAATCTATCCAGATGACGTTCTCGTCGCTAGGGGCAACCACCAGGCAGGGTGGCACTTAGATCCTGCACTTTTAACTTCCATGACTTTAATACCATATTGTAACGATCCGTCGCCAGAGGCAACCATCAGGCAGTGTCCTGTATGGCACTTAGATACTGCACTTTTGACTGGTGCATGATTTTGATACCATATTGTAACGATCCGAGCCCTGGGCCCGCAGCACTCACGGACTCGTTCCGTTAACAAGGCCCACACCAACTTGGGCCACCACAGTCCAAAAGGGATCCAATTGGTGCCTTGTCCTTCTTGCTTTACTACATATAAACCACTCAATAAACTCCCAATTTTTCAATGTGGAACTATTGGGAGGGGCATCACAGTGATCTTTCTGAGGAGGGGAACTGTAAACTGGTAGGAGATAAGGATGAGTCCCCGACTAATCCTTCGAGAGGGAAAGATGTGGGATAGAAATGAAACCAAATTGTTAGGTGGGACCTGCTGTTGTTGCATGAAATTGATTGTTTGGTCTTGTGGATGGATATCATTATGTATGCTTGCTGAGTTGCTTTCGTTATCCATAAGATAGATAGGCTAGTGCCAATTGTAATTATAGCTTCTTGCAGGTGACCTTAATGAACAAATTGGGAGACAAAAGCTTTGCATTTCTTTGAGAAGTGAATTAGAGTTTCGAGATATCAGCATATTTGCAGTACTTGATGTGTGGTCATTTTTCATAAAGCTTTTGCCTTTACAATTTGTTCTCCTTTTCTCGCTATAGATTTAAATTTTAGTTTGTGCCGAGTAATCAAAGTTACATTATTTACATGAATTATAAATTATGCAAGGCACACATGAAAAAGGTTCCTACTGGAATGTTGTAAAATGCATGCCTTTGGCTAAAAATTTATTGTGACATGCATTTGTGTTGCATGTACATGCTTGAAAGGTTTTGAATCTAGAATTGCTTCATAATAATAATCCAATATCATGATATTTATCTGACCAACACAAAACATGTTCCATTTGGTTAGATCTGCCAGTTAGTTTGAGTTTGAGAATGTTTAGCCTTATTCCAAAAAATTTGGCATGTAAGAGAATAACGATCAGGTTCTAATACCAGGAAAATAATGAAAATATGAGGATTGACTTAACCTTCGGCTTGACTGAACACAGGTTGAAAGGGGTCCATATAAGCGAGGAGTCTTAACTCAAATTTACATTATAAGATTAAAGATCTATATCAAAATCTACGTCTTTAGAGGACCTCACACAAAAGGTTAGTCAAAGAGAGATTATTTAGACTGCATGATCTTGTATAAGTATATAGGATTTTTTATGCCACCTAGACCGGGTCCAAAATGGAGCTATCAAGGGACTGTCATATAGATCTCTACTTTCTAAATAGCAGAAAGAAAGAATAGAGTGGTCAACAGAAGCGACCATTTATGAGCACATGGCTTGAATTCTTTAGCTACTACTTTTGAAACTTATTTTGACAGACATGGCAGAATGACTTCTGTTTTTTGGCGTGGAAATTGGCCTGCAACTTAGTCTGTTACATCAAGGGAAAATAGAAAACAGAAAAAAAGATAAGGTTAAACCAACACTAACGCACATAGAACAATGAAAATTCTGGATTACTGCTGGGCATATCTCCATTGGTAAGTTTTGGAAGCTAATTTTGATTATTGAGAGTTGTTTAAGAGCATTGTAGCTAGTCTAGCATTGGTCGGTAGGAAACAACATCTAAATAAAATAATCATGACCACTTAAGCCTTCTCCATGGTATTTTCTTGCTGACATACAATCCATCACTTGTTAGTGGCATAGGAGTGTTCTTGAAGACAAAGGTGGCCCACATTATATTTTTTCATAGAATTGTTTACACATTCCAAATGTCATGCATCATCATGGCAAGATCAAAGACAAGTGGAAATTTTCAAGGGGGTAAAGCAATGACTCAGTCTACATAAAATTTCCAAGAGATTATTTATAGTCTAGAAATTCATCCATCTATAAATTAATTAGAATGTAGAACTGAAATGCTGTAAGATTTCTTTTTGTTCAAAATTAACAACACTAATTAAGTAAACTATGAAACCTTACATGTACCATTGCTTTTAAGACTATACATGCTTCCAATCCATGCCACTTAGAATTTTTGAGGTATAAGGGTATTGTATTTTCATATATTGGATGAACTACTAGGCTTTTTCTTTTTATTTTTCTTGTTTTTCCCGTAGGGAAGGATTCATACATGCTCCTCAAAATGGGGTCATATAAAATGGTCAAATGTTTTCAGGGCATTACATTTTAAAAAGTCTTTGCTTCCATACAGAGAAAAAATGCATAGCATAATAGTCAGAATTATATATCATTTTGGGCGGCAACAAGAAGTCAAGGTGCCCAACTAAGGTCATCGCCATTGGTAAGGCTCAGGTGTGCAGTTAAACCTTCATAGTTTTTTCCATCCATCTTGATATTAAGCATGCCAATTGCTTGTGTCGACTCCTATATCACATGTTTGGTTTGTCTATTTTGGGTTACACACATGTTCTGGCTTACCAGCTGATTCCCATAATGAAAAGGTGAGCTTCAGAGATGCCAGGAATTTCTTTCCCCCTTTTTTTTTTGCTCTGTTGGAACAATGATCAACATGCCACTGATATTTTATATCGATGATGTCAAAGTTACCCTAGTCAACAAGAACCTTTTTCTAAGAAGATATTTAACCATTAGGCTATGTCTCTATTTGTCAGCATTCATCAGTTGCATGCTTACTGTGTTGTTTATGATATGATATGATATGATGATTTGATAAAGTTTGGAGATAAAGGCAGATGGAGTAGTCATATACATTATATGACCTTGTCTTATATGGTGTATGAACAGATTTTTTTTTTTTTTCCTTTTTAGTGAAAATAGGAATACTTAGATGCTCTAATAAGGTAAAAATATGCTTTTGATTCGCAAACTTTCATTCAAAATTTATTTTAATCCTTAAATTTTTCATTATTACAGTTTAATCACTCATGTTTTTAGAATGTTGCATTCTTGACATTCTATCATGGAGTTATCCTGTCAATCAATCTATATATTCACGTCAAAATAACACATAAGCTATTCTGTCAATTTTAATTGATTTTATGTAATAGGACATTAGGAATGCAATATTCTTAAAATGTAAAGAAATAAACTGTAATCATTGAATTTTGAGTGAAAATTTGATGATCAAAAGTATATTTAACCTAAATTAAGAGTTTCACTCCTAGACACAACATTTGAGTGGCAAGTATTATTCCATTTGGCTATATGTCTTGTATTTACAATTGATTTGAAGGAAGAGAAGCTTTGATCTGAAATATATATATATATATCATTTATCAAACTTTCACATTGTGAGAAAGGAGCCAAATTGAAGCACGATTCCATGTTCCAGATTTGAAGCATAATTCCATGAGAGCGGCAGTAGCTTTCCGGGAGAATCATGATCAGATGTTGGCTTTGTGCTATAAAATATAATATAGGATCAGTGGGATAATATGGCTCAATAAATTTCTGTTCTCCTCCTTCGAGGAGCTTCTAGAAGCAGTGGGTTGTGGTGCAAATCATGGACCAGGTCATAGCGTTGAGGTGTCACAGTCGTCATTACTTTACTACTTTCCAGCGTTGTGCTACCATTGCAGCAACTCCACCCACATCATCATAGGTTCTTCTTCACGGCAATCAATCACAAGGGCTTCCTCGGAGAAGAGGACAAACAATACTAATAAGTGAGTGCCCCTTGGGTTCTAGAAGGCCCAGAGTTGGCGTGTGCACTAGCGCTAAAGTGGCCATGCGTTGCAGGCATGCAGTGCTTTTCTCGGCCCTACCTTGCCACCGAAGGTGTAAAGCGGTAGGAAAACGAAAGAGTGTTAAACGCTCCCTAGATTATTATTATTGTTATTAAGACCTCAAGAAGTTCCTTTAGCTGGACGTATTAGCTGTTAAGACAACATATTCCAATAGCCTAACAGTTGTTTGCAGTTGTTGTCTTGGTGAAATCTTTTAAGTTTTTTCTTGGAGTCCAGAGTTGGATGATGTGAGAGGCTGTGTCCATCCATAAAGAACTGAGCTTGCTCGTTGAGCTACCTTGATTGCCACCGGTGTCATGGGACTTATTTAATGGTCACTATTAACAACATTTAGGAGTGTGGAAGCACACTGTGGGTGGATTCTAGATGAATCGGGTAAGCTCTCATATAGATTGCATCATGTAAAGATGTGGAACCTTTTTTCAGGTACAGAAGCAGCCAGGTTGCGTGTGAGGAAAAGATGGTGTGACAATGATGGTAAGAAATTTATATTGGTGATTTAGGTTTGCAGGCCACGCACTAGCAAGCAAAAAAGAAAACTATGTTATGTTCTGGTCGTAATCAGATGGATATCATCCCACAGAGGAGTCCAGCAGGAACTATAAAGTATTGTTTTGATGAATATAAATGGCGAGGGGATACGGTGATGATTCTAGAATCTAGAGTTCACTAATTATTTTAACTCACTCTTTGTCACCCTCTCTTTATTTAACTCATTTTATAGTTGACAAAATCTTAGGTATAGACTGGAGGTTTCATGTTTTCCGTCGCTCCTAGTGCAGTGCTGGTCCAGAGTCCATTGATAACCATTTTCTTTGTTTTGCCCTTCTGAACTCTTTGGACTCGGACAGAAAAAGTCATCTTTGAGTGGAGGCGTTCCGCCTCTCCTCTAGATCCATCAGGCATCTCTAGGGCTCATTTGTTGGCCTATGTACAGGACCAAAAGTTTTAAAAAAGTCTCTCTTGGCTTTTTTTTTTTATTTTTTTTATGAGGCCTTGAGTTATGATGAATGGTATCAAAATGGATCCATTTTATGATCCATGTAGACTAAAGACCATAATTAAACTTGATTGAATTTAATTACAGATTCAAATCTAAACCGCGCTATCTCATCAAAAACGAGAGGTGTATATAAAAGTTTATGTTGGTAAGTATTTGATCATATATTAATTATGTACAGAAGAAATTCTGAATATTTATGTAGGATGAACGAGTCAAAATAATATTTTTTTGACTCTTTTTTCTTTTCTTTTGAGTAAGGTGAAAAGAGGTGAGGATTGATCTTCCACTGCCTCGTGCACTTTTCGTGTATTTGTGCCGTATTTCTCTTCATTTCTAATAATGTGGAATGTGGATAGTGTTTTCTCCTCCCTTTTATCAAAGGCAAAAAGAGTGGCGTTTTGGCAAAGCCACTGTGTTTAAAAATACAATCTTAATGCCCGCTTTCACCATCGTAGGATCTGGAGACCGAATGATAGGAGAGATATTCCTTTCTTCGACAAAAATGCAACAAAAAAGAATGAAAGGTATTCTTATATTTCCAAGAAAATTTTTCAATATCACAGTTGTCCATTGAGTTAGACATTGTATATATAACAGTACTTCTATCAAATGTCACAACCATTGTCAAAAATCGCTCAGCGTCTCTCATATTGCTTGCTATTTTCCACCCTTCAGTGCCTCGATTCTGTTGTTTTCTATCGTTTTTGTATCTTGCCATACGCCATGATATTGCATTTCATTTAATAGATCTCAGTTTTATTAGATGCATCATAATGGTTACGCCTCTATGCCTATCATGTCCTCTATCTAGCGATATAGTCAGATTTTGAAGAATCGTATGCAGCAAATAGTCACCAATCAAAGAATAGGAGATTTGTCATGAAAATCTTTGCTAATTAAATGCTGTGTCAATAACAAAACAAGGTAGAAATTAGGGACAAAAAATAACTGAGCTTGACCAGCTCAAGCTCAAGCCTGGCTTGTTTTTAAATCAAGTCATCAAATAAGCTTGCTTAAGCTACTACAACAATAACAGTGAAATTATAACCTATTAGTTGGACTCAATTGAATTAATTTTTTTCTTCATTCTATTTAGTTTAAAATCATTGTTTTTTTTTAATAAAATATAAATATATTAAATCTTTTTTTATTGGTTCCTTCAATATAATTTTTAGTTCATTTATATCTCTTTTTCTTTTAATATGTAACAAATCGCTTATTTGCATTGATACATTCATAAATATTTGCTGAAAATATCTAAAATTTTGATTGAACTTCGTAGAGGTCAAAAAAAAAAAAAAAAGTCTCCTAGATCTTACGTTATAGGGTGCAACATTTGATGGCACTTAACACTGATCTGGAAACAAATATAATCTAATGCTTCATGGATGTTACAAACATGAGGCAAGGGAATCATTTGCCAAGTGGAAGCAAGAGCCTTGAACTAGCATTCATGAAGAGCTCAAAAATTCCCGTTCCAAGGGCCGATGCATTTCTGAAACTTATCCTCCATTGCCGACCACCAGTTAGAAAACTTTTTAGACGTTATCAACAACACAAGACCCCATGCAGCTACATAGATACGTACATACACACACATGCATAGAGGCATGATCATATCTCCCCCCGATAACCACCTGAGCCGAAGTAATCCTTTCTTGAACCTGCTGCAATAGCCATGGTCTTTTGATGCTCCAGTTTGGGACAATCTCGGATTCGATGGCCAAGCCCACCACAATAGGCACAACCCTTCACCCCACTTGCATTGGTTATGGCATCCTCATCTTCCATTGGGTCATTGAGTTCTGCCAGCACTGGTGGGATCCTTTGCTTTGCTTCTTGGAGAAGGTGCTTCAGATCAAGAAGCGTGGTCTCAGTTTGGTTCTTGTTTATGAATGTTGTTGCTATTCCAGTTTTTCCACACCTCCCGGTTCGGCCAATCCGGTGAACGTAGTTCTCAATTTCAGCAGGCATATCATAGTTGATCACATGCTGGATATCAGGAAAATCAAGGCCCTTGGAAGCAACATCAGTGGCAACAAGGACATCCTTCTTTCCTGATTTGAAGGATGTGATGGCATATTCTCTTTCTTCCTGATCCTTGCCCCCATGGATGGAAACAGCCTCTACTCCCTTCAAAAGGAGATACTCATGGATGTCATCCACGTCAACTTTGTTCTCACAGAAAATTAGGACAGGAGGTGGGGTCTTCTGGAGGCACTCGAGGAGGTACACAATCTTAGCCTCTTGTTTCACGTACTCGACTTCCTGTATGACATCTAAATTTGCCGCTCCGGCTCTTCCTACGTTGACAGTCACTGGTTTCACCAGGGCACCTTTTGCAAAGTTTTGTATCTTTTTTGGCATGGTGGCAGAGAAGAGTAGAGTCTGTCTCTGGGCTTTGAAATGGTCGAGAACCTCCCTGATGTCATCTTCAAAGCCCAAGTCAACCAGCCTGTCAGCCTCATCCAGTGTCAAATATCTGCAATTTGGATCGATAAGAGAAAGGTTAGATAGGTGAAAGTCAGGGCAATCTCATTTTGGAGGGCCTCAAGCCAATGTGTTTTATTTTTCCAGATACTTTAATGAGTAGAAAAATAATGGACACAGGAAAAGTAGCTCTAAGAATAAACCCAAGCTGCTTACATTGAGCCTTGACAAGCTCTAATCATCACAAGTTTTTCCAACATCCCTAAAGATCGAGACATGATATGCCTGGCTCATCAACTTGTGACATGAAGACAGTAGAAAATAATGTAAATGCACTTCTTATTCTTAAAAGTATTATCGTGTTCACCAAATAAAGAAATTGGTCTGCAAATCATGCCTTTTGACACACCAAGTACTGATTATAAACTGGTATTTATATGAGTCTTAATCTGATGTGGCTTTCAAGGTGGATGATTGAAACAAAAGAATGTAAAGATAAATGGATGATATGCCTTTTCCAAGCAGAAATCAGACAGATGTTTCTCAGTGATAATTGATATTGAACTTGATGGGCAAGTGTTAAGAGTGAAATATTGGCCGAGGATTGTGAAGTCATAAAGGATTGAGTCGACATGAACACAATAATACAATCATGGTGCGCACATATTAGTTTAGGTGCAATCTATAAATTACACTGCATGTATGCATGTTCAGTCACAATGGACACCAAAAATGAAGCTTGTTCCAGAATGCTGTGCAAGTACATGCACTGAAAATTATGCTACATGCATGCCATCAGAATGAAAGAAAAGAAAAGAAAGAAGTATTTAAGCCACAGACAAAAATGAAAAGACAATAGGCAGCATAGTAAGCATGTGCTAGGAGACATGCACAATGATAAGTAACATTGTACTTGCAAATGTAGGACACAAACCAATCCCTAGAAAAACTTTGAACATGGGAAGGCACATATATTATAGAAGATGCACACTACCTAACAACAGTTCTCCAATAAGTAACTTTGTGCTAATGGTTAGTACCGCTCAATTTTGAGAGATGAAATAAGTAACCCCAAAGTAAAATTAAAGAAGAAGAAAAAAACACCTCCAAATGTTTGTACAAAGAACTATACTTCAGCTGTCACATGTTGGTCCATTTTAAAAACCCCAAACTGACCTAAATTATCAACACAATCATAATTAACATCCTAAATACAATATATTATCTTAAATCAATCT
This sequence comes from Calamus simplicifolius, assembly GCA_900491605.1. Lineage (NCBI taxonomy): Eukaryota > Viridiplantae > Streptophyta > Magnoliopsida > Arecales > Arecaceae > Calamus > Calamus simplicifolius. Next base: position 129,941 of record UESW01001959.1, on the reverse strand, counting down.
ACTAACTTATAATGATAGTAGAACCAGAAGGTACTAGGATTCAATAACTTGTAGTGCAAATCTTATCCATCTTTCAAATTTCTCGATTTTTTTTCCTTTGTTACTCTATCCTTTATTCCTAAAAATAAGAAATTGATTGAGTACTTCTGCATTTAATTTGGATATCTCAATCTCTAAGATTACTAAGTTTTAGTAATGGAAGGCCAGGTTTCAAAACTAAAAATATAAAATGGTTGACATATGCTAGTTGATTTTAATCTATTTATCCCAGAAGGAATAATTACTGCATCACTTCTTGAAGTTGATCATCGCTTTATATTTATCAAACAATATTTCAACCACTTGGAGGTAACAGACCTAAACCTTGGAATTAGTGACTAATGAGAAGAAATATGCAAAAGCTCTTAGTTTAGGTCAATTATCTTCCGTTATGACCAACTTGAAATAAGACATCCATCCCTTTTCTTAATTTTTTAATGGGTCATTTACATAGCATTTCAAGCAATGACTGCTCCTGGATAGTCATTAATTAATCCCTTCAAATCCTTGTACCATTATTGCTATTGATCATACAAATGTAGGTACAAGCAGTAGTTTATATTTTGAAATACATGCTCACCAGATTATCCTTATGAAAGATAGCATAATAAAAAGCAAAAGCCTGCAATTTTTCTTTCTGAAGTCTTTATTTGTCCAAACTGCTTGCATTTGGTTTTCAATCTTGTAGTTACTTTTTTTTTAAAAAAATCATGGTTAGATATGTCAAAACCCTATATTTTCTAATCATATCTGATACCACATGAGACTTGGTTAATGCATGACACTTGATCAGATCTGGTTTAAGGTGGATGATTGCATTGAACAGACCTAACTGGGCTTAATATTACTTAGCATTGAACAGTTGGATGATTACATCCCAAACCAAATGCAGATGGACATCTTTAGCCCCATCTCAAAAGCAGCTCCCAACTCAATGGCCAATTGGGCAAACTCCCACTTAAGATGCCTCCCTTTTTGTTTCTCTCTCACACAAAGATCCACCTAAAGACATGTTAATGGCAAAGGAATTGGCAACAAAATCCTTTGAGACACAATTATGGAGATGTTCTCAAGGGTAGACTGCAAGCGATTGGAGCATAGATTGACTGCCCAAGGCAAGCCCCTTCCACGGCACCCTCTCTACTTTCTTTTCTTTGTCTGAACAAGATGGCTAATCTTAAGATGATCCTATTGGAAGAAATTTTGGAAGGGGACCTGAGGTCGCAGCTGAGTTCCTTAATGAGGAAGCTAGAGTCTCACAAACAGACTCATTACAAAGAACTAATGGAAAAAAAGGAAGAGGCTGCAAGAGCCTCTTGACACAGATAGACTCCCATAAAAAATCCACTGATAGGGGGGATGGGACCAAAATTTGGATATTAATGGATCTAAGAAGGTGGTTGGTCTCACCGAACAAGTCCTAGTACGAATTGAAGCTAATGAAAAGAGGAAAGGCTAAAAAATCAATGAAATATGGATGACCCCAGCTATCAAATTTTTAACAAATCAACACCCAAGTTCAGATTCACTGCTTACAAGGACATGCTTAAAGTATAGTGATTTAAGCTAGTGAACATTTTAGATACCACTAAACTGATGATAAAAAAATTCCTCGAAAAGTTGAAATCTTAGTTTAATATGACACACAAGAAAAAGTTTTAATTTTCATGGTGATTTTGAATTCTAGAGTCCCTCAAACTCCTCCATTGAATCACAAGTAACAATTTAGCAAAGAACATGTGTATCTCTTCCTTCAAGTGATAAGAAAGGTACCAATGATCTAATACCTAGGCAATTAGGTTAAAATAACTCCTATAGCAATGCTAACAACTTTCGTTTGGGGAACAGGTAAAAAGCAAATAGATACTGTTAAACCAGTTGGCTGCTACATTTCTAATAGAGTTTTAAGTCAAGATCAACCATGGAAAGCTCAGGGTCAACACCAGCTGTCAAAAAACATAAGTTTTGCTAAATTTTTTTATAGTAGACACAATGACAAATAATTGTCAATATAATTATGATAAACTACTTTAGAAGTTATGTAACAACAGAGTTGTAGACAAGTAACATGGTTGACCTTCCTAATATAGGTTCCGCTCTCATCATTCATGTCAGCAATTTCATATCAAGAGTACTTATAGGAATAAAAAACTTATCTCAGGATTGTTGTTGCGGTATTTTGATCAATTCTGTTTTAGTTTGCAAGGAAAATCGACAACATTAATAAAAGTTTTCAGAAAACTAAATTTTGATTCTTTGTTGCAAGCTGATTTCAAGTGTAGAACTAATAATTTGTCCACCAAACATTATATAAGCTTAAATCTTCTTCAATTACTAAAGTGAACAACATATAGATAAATTGCAGCAATTTTAGACAAGATTGGAAAAGAGTAGACTTAGTGAGCATACCTGCAATTGTCAAGGTTCATCTTTTTCTTGGCGAGCAAGTCCTTGAGCCTCCCCGGCGTGGCCACAACGATGTGCACTCCTTTCTTCACAATCTCCAGCTGCGACCTCATGTCGACCCCTCCAATGCACAGCAACGGTCTCAGTTCTGGGTACCCATGCTCCCTGAGGAGAGCCAAGAACTGCTCCACAACCTCATACGTCTGCCTGGCGAGCTCCCTTGAGGGGCAAACGATGAGGCCAAATGGCCCCTCCCCGGGGACGATCGGCATCATGACCTCCTCCTGGAGGGCCACCATGATGAGAGGAAGCACGAAAACAAGAGTCTTGCCGGAGCCAGTGAAGGCGATCCCGATCATGTCGCGGCCGGAAAGGACAACAGGAAGGCCCTGGACCTGGATGGGGGTGGGTGGACGATGCCCTTCTCCTTGAGCTTCTTGAGGATGGGCTCGGGGAGGCGCATGTCCTTGAAGTTCTTGATGGGAGGGGGTATGTCTTCGCCCTCGACGATGATGTGCCACTGCTTGCGGATGGCTTCGGCGTGGCGGCCGGGCATGCGGCGGATGGCAGTGGGGGGCTTCCACCCAGTTTGGATGGGGTCGGTGTAGGTAATGCCCTTGGCGAGCTCACGGACTGACATGAGGGTCTTGCGGTCGGAAAGGTGCTCGATCATCTCCTTCTCCTGTTGGACCTGCTGCTCCATGGGGCTGATCTCTGGGAGGTCGCGCTTCATCTGGGAGGCCTTGACGAGGAGGCTGGGTTTGGCCTCGGGGGCGAAGTGGAGGTGGTCCGGGTCATCGTCGGTGGTGGACGGATGGCCACTGCTTCCACCTCCGGCCGCGTCGGTGGAGGAGGAGAGGCGGCCCTTGCGCTGGAGGATCTTCTGGGCCTCCATGGCTCGGCGTTTCTTGACCGGGATATACTCCACATAATCGTCATCTTCGGGATTGTCGGTGTCGGCGGCGTCACCGGCGGGAGGGGGTTTGGGAGGGAGGGTCGCGGTGGCCATGGCGATGGCGGTGGCGATGGCGGTGGATCGGAGGCAGGGGATTTCAGAAAAGGGAGAGGGATTTGGGGCGAGGCGGAAGAGACTTCTATCGTCCGAGTCGTCTGATTCGAGATCGGATTGGCAATATAAGATCGGATTCAGGTAAGGCTGGAGGTGTAACGGGTTGCACTCGGATCGGGTTGGATTTTAAGGGCCGGCGGTGGCACAGCAGGAGGAGGCCGGAAGTTACCATCCAATTTCAACCGACTCCTCCGCGATCGAAACACTAACCATCCGAATTCTCGACTGGATTTCTTGAAGAAAAAACCTCGGATTGGATCTCTGGTCTCCGGATCATTGGTTGGATTTTCCTCGAGGTTTGTGAATTTTATCTGCCTCGATTCTTGATAGCGTAGAATAAATTATTGATAAAGTTTTTTATGATGTTTGGAATGAATATACTTATATAGATTCGTGATAAATTGGCAGAATCTAAAGTTTTAATATTTAAAATATAAAAAAATATTTTTTAAAATTTTATTTACTCTCAAATTTGGAATAAAAGATTTTAACAAGAAGAAAGAGTGATAATCTTTGAAAAAAAAAAATTATTGTCAGAAATAAAGAATTAATATGGAATCTAACCCTCTCACTCCAAGCAGCCCCATACCAACGCATGGTAGTGTCAATGAACAATCTGATGATTATATTCCAAATTTGATTAGCTTTGAGCAGGTGCCAGAAGTAGTTCTACCGGATCCATATGTCATGACACTGACTCATCCTAATTGCAAGGTGCTGCTAGGCAAGGACAGGCAATGTTTTTAAACAACCAATGAGAGTAACTAGAAAGTCCATAATAGCTTATGCTACATTTTCTGTATTTTGTTTTGTTTGAATTTATAACTTCTAAACATTCTGCACTATTATCTTTTTTTTTTAAAAAAAATTAAGTTCATTTCTGAAGCTAATGAAAGCTTATCAGGATTTTGAACCAACCAATTTGAACAAGCTGCTTTCGGATTTGGTGAATGAAGCTCCAGCTGGTGCTGTTCATCCATGATTTTTATTTTTCTAAAATAATTGTCCTTACTATAGCAGCAGTATTTAGTAGCCTAGTCACCAAAGAAACCCGAGCATAGAATTGGTGATCCAGGGCAGAGTATAGAATTAGTGATCCAGCACAAGCTGTTCATTTTCTTTTATAGGCTCCAAATCATGCTCCTCTGAAAGCCAAAATAAAATTTTTGAAGTTCTAACAGAATATACAGGTTGGATTGACACATGTTATGGAAACAGAAGACCAAATTATATACCATTCGTATAATGCATGTCCTCTTCTTTCAATAAAAAAATGATAAAATAACCTTGCAAAAGTGACAAAAAAGGAGTTTTGCTTGTGATTAAGGTTTTCATGATATTAGGTAGCTAACAGCATTATGGTAGAATAAAGTCATGGGATCAAGTGGTTTTTAGTTCTTACATGGTTTCATGTTTCTATCTTTGTGTGGTCTAGAACATCAATTATTTCAATAACTCGTCCTGTGTTTTGCTTTTCTGTAGAGCATTGAAACCCTCTCATATCTGGAGCCAGCACTCCGGTGGAGGGAAAGGGGAAGCTGTGAACCATAAGATTTATATAAGAGTTTATTCAGTTACATCACAATTTTAATGTCATCCGTCTTTTTAGCTGGGGCCGCTGCATCACTACATATTAATTCTTAGTTCATTTTGCAATTAAGATGAATTATGCTCCAATCGATCCTGTAGTATTTTCTACTAGTTTAGCTAGGGCTGCTGCATCACTACATATTAATTCTTAGTTCATTTTACAATTAAGATGAATTATGGTCCAATCCATCCTGTAGTATTTTCTACTAGACATTAGATTTATATTTTTTGATGCTTCCGCAGGCCAAAGCTGATGAAATTGCTAGACTTCTGGATAGGAATGAACAGTTAAAATCCACCATTGAGGATCTGAAGGTGGGTATACGCTTAGATACTTGATGTTCTCTTGTTATTAAGAACGTAGCAAATGTCATGATCAGTTTATATTTGTAGCAAATTGTGATTTCTTAACCAAGGTCTTCTGTACCAGATATTGGTATTGGGCTGGTATGGTGCATATGGTACTGGCCGGGTATCTTCTGAGATTCAATTTTGCAAATGAGAGTTTCTTTTCACCTTGGATCCTTAGATTCAAATATTTTGCAAACTATTGGATGACGAAATAATTTGTACTGATGATTTATGCTTGCATGCACCATTGTAAGGGAGGGAGCTTGCAGCGAATGAGAAGGAGATTAGATTTATACATTTCCATCAAGGGAAACCAATATAAAATTCCAAGGTAATTGAATTAGAGGTAATTTGCTTCTGTATGTTTGATCCTAGGCTTAGTGGTAGGGCAAGTATCATGCACATACAAGGGTGATGACGTAACAGATAGCACAACTGAAAGCTGACACTGAAGAATATTTTTATTCTATTCCCACTGCATGTGTTTGATTATAGTGTGCGGATACATGGGAATCAAATGGATTTGGTAGAGTTGATATCGAAGGTGATACTCTATAAATTATGCTAGATGTGCCACATCATGCTATTTCATCACTCCTTGTGAAACAGAACCCATGGGATCTATGTTTGTTTCATGTGTGCTAATTATTGAGTTTTAAAGATCCATGATCTTATTTAGATCTTATAATTTTTTTGCTAAACCATAGGAATCATGCTTTTATGTCCACATTTTCACTAGTTATGATTCAAATTTTGCTAATCGTATGCTGTATTACAGAAGTAAGCTATTGACAGCTAAGCCTATGCCTATAGAGCTTATACTGATTCAATCTCATGATAAATCTGCCTATTGTGACAATGCCTTGTATCAAGGTTTTATGTCCTGGTAAGATGGGTGGCATCCTAGCTGTCCCATCCCATTCCTATATAAAAATAGGACCGGTAAGACCCTGAAACTTATCCTATGGAAGAAGGAGAAATAGAAATCTCACCTGGAACTTATCATGTATGGAAGAAGGAGAAATAGCAAAGAAAGAAGGGAAAGAAGAAGAAAAGAAAAAAAAAAAAAAAGGAAAGGAAGGAACAAAGAAGAAAAGGGAAAGAAAGAAAGAAAGAGAGGGAGAGAAAAGGAGGAAGGAAAATAAAGAAAAATAAAAAGAAAAGAAAGAAAGAAGGGAAGAATAAAAAAAGAAATAAGTAAGTAAAACATAAAAATAAAAATAGAAGAAGGGCTACCAGGATGCTCAACTTGAATAACTGCTACGATAAGGCAAGATAGTAGGGTGCTTATTTTGTGGAAAAATCAAAGCATCCCCATCTCACAAGATTTAAAGCCTTGCTTATGCAACACTATTAAAATGCACATACAGCTGCTAAATGACTAATAATATACAAAATTTGTAATTCGGCGAGATAAAATAGTCCTTGCTTATGCAACACTAGCTATTTGGCTTTTCAACTACCTGGCAAGAGTTCAATCCAAAATCACATGTTCTTGCAGTTGTATATCTATGTTGGTGTTTTTACCAGGGACTTCTGAATAAGTGAAAAGTTGGGTGCAGTTTGCTACTTTAATGGTTGAGTAATAGCAGCAATTGTTTAATGACTATATGAATTAAGAACTGTTTTTTAATTCCTTTTTCATTTATATGATATTTCCATTGTTGATTACTATTTGCTAGAGAAAATCCACAAAAGAAGAAATCAATGATTGCAAGAGGAATATCATCAGAGGGTGGCATCTCTTGAATGGAAGGTGAATTTCATTCCATAATTCACTCGTTTTCTTCATCTCATCGCCTTGCCTATTTTAAACAACAACAGTTTTGAATTCTTCTTCTTCTTCTTTTTTCTGTTATTTATGACTTTGGAGTTATGTTGGCTTTTTCACAATGCTTGTTTCATTTACATGTCCCAAATTTTTCGGTATGGTACAAGGTTGGGGTAAGGCTTTTTAAATATGGTCTATAAATTTAGATTTCTCTCAAAGATTAATTTGTATTGAATGTGAAAAGGATTATTCCAGTTAACTACATGCAACATATTACATTAAAAACATTTTTATATATAATAAATAAAGTATTTTGTAACTTCTTGGATTCATGGGAAGCCATCTCATGTTCATCCTCATCTCTATCAATATTCCATCCATATTGCAATGATGATAATAGACTTACCTAATTAAAAAAATAACAAAGATATGGTTCCTTTTCTTGCCGACCCCATGTAGTTGAGAAAAGGCTTAGATGAGTTGAGTTGAGTTGAGTTGATATGATTCCTTTTCTTGATGTTTTGGTTTTGTCTTAAATAAATTTGTCTTGTTAAAAGGATATTATCTTTTATTCTATCTGAAGTTCTTATATGTCTTTGAGTACCTGAAGGTTATCCAATTAAATCTGTTTGCTGTGCGCTCCACTTAATCACCACTTTAAACTATTTCTTTCCTTTCTTTGCAAATCCCTTGCTAGGAAGCTGCCTTTACTCTTGTGCTACAACAAGAGTCCAACCAATCCTTCATGCCATCCCTGGTATCAAAGCATTAGGTTCATTCTTCTCTGGACCTGAGGGGAGAGAACCATCATCGCCATCATTACTTTGCCGTTTTTCACTTTAATCATTTCTGCAGTTTTTGTACAAATGAATCTTTCTTTTCTTTCTTTAATAGGGGGAGGAGGGGAGATAGGAAGAAAATCTTATCTTATAAATTGTAGCACTTTCGTACACTTCATTGCGTAGCTCTTCTAACTCATTGAACTGAAGTCTCCTATTGGAATCTGCATTTTTTATATCAAAGTTAAACTGTTTAATAGCCCAAAATGCACGGTGTTCCAATTCTACTAGCAAATGACAAGCTTTTCCAAATACGAGCCGTAAAAAGACATTTCCAACCCTTGCATTGATGTCGATTTCTTTGCCAAGGCAGACTGGGCAGAAAGGGGCATGCTATATGACCTGAAAGGCCACTCTATACATACGAAATCTACTCAAATACTTATAACAAGTGTTATCGTTCATCTCCTATAGAATTTGTATTTCATAGTCAATGACTTCTAACAAGTAATATCTCTCTATCATTGACGTTTGTTGAAGCAAGTTCTTCATATGGGTTTCAGCTCAAGTTGCAGTCCATTTCAAGGGTTGAGTTGTTATGTGCTGGCTGGCATTGTGCTGACCAGCCACACTATGTTCCATGCCAAGCCAGTGCATGCTGCACAATGGCATTGTGGCATGACAGCCGAGAACACAGCTGGTATCATGCCCATGCTGCAAGCCAGTAAGCCACAGGCATGGTACATACTTTGCTGTATCAGTCATGCTGACTGGCTTTTTATTTTCTCGTTTCTTTTTTCTTTTTTTGCTTGATAAAAGGGAGAACTAAAATGCTGCCTTGCTTTTTAGCCCATGGTCTGTGTGGTCTGTGTTTATTGGGTTCAACTCTCTCATATTCTTATCTTACTGATCCTCAACTTAATTTACAATTAAATACCTGAGAACACACTAGAGCCTCTTGCTGAGCAGTGTGCTGTAATTATAGCAAATATAAAGCAGTGGGCGCTCAAGTATTCTACTGGTGCATTCCTTTTTTCATCTAGCTTTCTTTGAGTTCTTCAACAGTTGGTCCTCCTTTTGGTACTAAATCCTTGTACATCTTGTTGACTTCGGCAAGTGGAGAGTGAATCCTGAAGAACTAATGATTGAGACTAAAAGGTGGGGCTAACTTAAAGCCTCGTACGCATATTCTGTGTATGTGACTGTGTGCTTATTTTAAGATTTTACGGGCAACTAATGACAAGCTTTATTAATTCTTAGGTCAGGTCATGCTTTACATAGTTCAAGAGATGAACTGATTTAAGATGACTGAGTATGAATCGAATTACATATTATTGCAGATTTGTCCAGGCATTTGCATTGGGAGCTGGCCTGTTCCCAGGTCTTCTTTTACCAGAAAGTTTCCCCAACAGAATCCAAGCAAAGGCCATGTCTGCATGCATGAGCGCGCATTGGGTAAGACTTCTGCAGCTTGCCTTATATTCCATTTGAAGAATTTTTGTAAAATTTAAATAAAGTTCTGCAGCCCAATGCTAAAGCAGCATTTGCTTTTAAATCATTGGGAATTTTACTTTCGAAGATTGGATCTATCCTGAGTTCGAAGTTGGTAACCCAAAATTTTATTTTCGCTTGGCCGTATGGTTGAAGAATTGGTCTAATATATACTAAAATTTCTGTGAGCCAGTTAACAGACTATAAATTGTTGCCACACAAAATGTTTTCACTGGGCCATTTCTTTGCTCAACATGGCAAGGTGTTGAATGACATACCAATTTAAAAACCAGCAACTTGAGTTACATTCTTCTTGAAGTTTTCCTGTGGTTGCAACTAAGGGTTGCAGAGAATAGTTGTTAATTATAAGGGTTGTCCAGATTTTCTTTTATCACAAAATTAATGAATGCCTTCTTGTGATGTTCATATGCTCAGGTGCTGAATTTTTTTTTAAATCACAAATCCTGTGCTCTATTTCTGCAACAGTTTGCCTAATAGCAGCTTATTCTTAGATTTCCTTGCAACCCTTTTACTTGCATTCCACCTCCTTACTACTAAATAATTTGAATAAAGACAATGACCTTTTCATGGTTCTTGCAGAAGGCTCTAAAATCTTTCTTAATTTCTTTGTTACAGATTATTGATATAATGACGGATAAGGTTGGCATCCTTTGTTAAGTGCTTGCTAACATTAGCTAGGTTCATGACTGTTGGAAGGAGAAAACTTCACCAAATGTTCAATGGAGATTTAAAGCAAGGAATCTTCTGTGTTAACACCCACATGTTAAGAGCCACCTTCAGTCCAGTCATTACAAGCAAATGGATCTTAATAAATAGTCATCTACAAGATGCTTCCCCATATAAGGGGAGAAACCAGTCTTTAATCCTGCTAAACCTCCAAATCAGAGTAAAGAATATAGTATTCCAATCAAATATATCTTTTTCTTTATTTAAAATATTAGAAAGAGTTCCAAGTAAACATACTACATGAGTTAAGCCATTAGTCGCTATATGGATCATCAGTAGCATAAATAATTGCGCATATCAAAATCATAAGTCATATGATATGGAACTCCTAACCTATAATACATCAACTCCAACCCCATGAATTTTAGGTGAAGATGGATGGACCCAAGTGACTCACATGACCCACGATTGAATCTCCATTCAAACAGCCATGATAATAGAGTGAGTGGATTCTCTTGCTTGAATCATCAAATATGGTATGACAGTGACATCTCTCTACATTTTGACAGCAACTACTGCAGTCTGGCCAGCTCACACTTGATGCATTTGTGGCTGACCATTCACCTCTTTCTTATGCATTGTATCTATCATAACACATGCTATGAAGAGAGAGAGAGAGAGGAAAAATAAAAATAAAAAGAGTCCTTCAATTGAAGGATTTCATGATTGTTAATCCCTCTCATATGCATCACATCAATCATGCTCATGGCCTATCTCTTTTCGATCATATGAAAAACGCTGGTAAATGATGCAATTCATGTGATTATTTGACTAAAAAAAAGCATGTGCTCAGCTTTCGCCACTTTACTCTAATTTCATTGGTAGATAGATAGGAACATGTCGCATATTAGTTGAAATATCGATCTCAAGCTCAATCATTAGGTTGTATCATTTCGAAGATGAACTTATTTTTGGCCGAGCAACGGCGAGAAATAATAATTAATAAGCGAATTCAATTCAATCCAATCCAATCCAATCTTAGAACATAAATGTGGAGACTCCATCGCGACGCCAACAAACGCGTCCATTAATTTCAGGCCTGGTCCTGAGATGGGACTGCCGTGCGTACGATTAGAAATGAGCCACTTGTCTCGTGAACGCAAAGCGAACGAATAACCGAGATGGCGTCCTCCAAGCCTTAAATATTTTAAAGTTTTTGCTAATTGATTCGCAAAATCAGAAGGAAATTGTAAATTGGTATAATCCAACCAGTTTGTTGCATAATTCGCATATATATATATCTATATATATATATATATATATATATATATTAAAAAAAAGGATGAGTAAATTACGTATTTAAAGGATTGATTCTGCTTATTAGCTCCTTAAATTGTCAGTGTTTTTGTTTTTTAAACTCTAAAAAAATATTAACTGACATCTTACTTATGGTTTAATTTGTAATTTATTACGATATGTTACAAGTAATTCTAAATAGATTTTAATTAAATTAATTAATATATGTTGTTTTATTACTATTGCATGCTAACAGCTGTTGATCAGCTCTTTAGTAGTCGCATGATTACTTTTTTTTTTTTTTATTTTCATTACTTTCAACATCTATTTAAACAGCTATCGTGAATTGATAATTAAAACATAGTTAAGGGGTTTCCAAGGGCTAAGTTAAATTAACTTAACTTTATATGAAAATTTGTTTCAATAATTTTACGTAGCAAATTTTCCCATACAATGCCTTCTGTGTCATTTGATTTATTCCAAATATCTAGATAAATCGATACTAATCTACTCGGATCATTATATATAATCAACATAAAATTTAATATCCATTAGAATGTTAAGTGAATGCAAATTATTGAGAAAGAGGAAATTATAAATTACAAACCTAAATATTAATCAAGCAAACTAACCACAATAGTCAATTTGGTGGATAGCTTTTCAAAATAAATGATGCCATAATGTCTATGGTAGCTATTATAAAGATTTTCAAGGCTTCCTTTGTGTTGTCATATATTAGTAAATTTAAATAATATTTTATATGTATAAGAAAAGTTAGATTTCTTTGAATGCATATAGATTTAGAAATCATTTTATTTTTTTTTTTATTTTAAAATCTATAATTCATGCGAATCCAATATGAAAACGACGCCGATCTTGGCTAAAATGCAAGCAAGTCCATCACCATAAAAGAAACATGACAAATTCTTCACTGCCGGAAATTGACCTTTAGCTCGTATGCTCTGTTTTTTGTGTCAACTATGAACAGATCGAACGTCTAATTTTAAGAAATTTGTTTGTCTGTGCATCATGGCTTTCTCTCAAACATGCTTCAAAGAGAAAGAAGCCAGCTGGCTTGGATCAAATCGTGGTCATTGCATGCGAAAAGAAAACGAGAAAATCTAAGAGGAAGCATTTGAGTTGGAACTATTCATGAGCTGTGAAGCGAGAGGTTGAGGGGGTGCTGTGTTTGTTTTTTTCTTAATGTATTTTTTTCTACCGCATGTTTTTAGCTGGAGGAGGGGTGGTATTGCTGGTTTTGCTACTCTATATACTGTTCTTGGCCAATTCACTTCTCTTCTTCCCATTTTTTTTTGTTCTTTTTTTCAAAAAAAAAAAAACTTTTTAATCACCTGTCATGTTCTCTCGTCGTTCCTTTTACAATTGGTTCGATTTTTGATAAGATAGCATTAAATAAAAAATAAAGAGTTTAATCGTTATAATTGAAGTTCATTTGTTATCAAATATCTACTCGAATTTTTAGAATAATGTGATTTTGATCTTTTATAAATACTGACTGAATATATAAAAATGAATGATAAAAAAAAATGATGGTAGAGTTTTACTTTGATGTTAAGTTATTTTTGGAGCACCAATGGAGTTTGTGACATGCAACGTGAATATTTTAAAAAAATTATTATTATTTTACTGAACAAAAAAAGAGAGTTTAAGTCTTATAACTTAAACTTAAGTTCACTTAATTATTATAAATTAAGTTTTATTATTATATAATTTTAATTTGCTAATAAATTAATTGGATTGTGAGTTTGATGTGTTAGCTTTTTTTTTTATCACTATTTTTTTATCCCAAATAGATGGATGAGATGAAATACTGGCACGTTCTTATTCATTAAAAAAAATAAAAAATGATGCCGTCTTAAGATTTAAAATTTTATTATATAAAAAGAAAAAAAACAAAAGAAACCGACCTTCCAACCGTATCAAACAAGCTGTAACTCCTTTCAATCGCCTCGGTGAAAAAAAAGCAAGGCTTTTTTTTTTTTCTTTGAACAAGCGAGTAAAAGTTTCGAGTGAATCAGTTTAGATTAATTCAAGTACAAAATATGCTGTAAAATAATAGGATAGAGATTATTTCGCTTTCAAAATATGAATCATCATGCTGGGCCACTAAAATTATTCGTCGCTGAATTGCTTCTCGATAAATATAATGGATCTGGAGCTATCAATCTCTTGCAAGATAGATCAGATATTCCTAATAATTAAATAGTAAAGCATCAGGAGCAATTATTCTTCAGCAACTAGGAAATGATTATATAAAATTATTTTTAATCATGAGCCTTTGAACATAAAGAGTTCGAACGACATAAGATATATCAGTTCAAGCACATAAAGTTGCGTCATGGTGGAAAAAAAAAAAAAAAAAAAGCCAGGTTTGCGGTTGACCGCAATGCACCAAACCAACAGGTTTAATTGAGCTTTTAAACAAAGCCACCGTTAACCGAGCGAGACGCTCAGACAAAATATAAGCGTAAATAAATTCTAATTTCTAATGTTACTTATTAATAAAAAAAGCCTTGCGTGGCAACGGAGAACATCACATAAAATAATATTTTATTAAAAAATAGATTTAGAAAGAAAGAAAAAAAAAGAAAACTATTTCCATCACAACATCTCCCCCATCCTGACGACGATCAGGGCGAAAGAATGATTTCTTTTTTTGTTTTTTTGACCCGACTCGAACCCGTTCATTGTGCCGACGGGCGAGAGAGAGAGAGAGATGGCGAAAGGCTTTTTGTCTTGGCTTCTGGTCATTTTGTCCTCACCTGCGAATACGTGGCATGCTCGTGCGCCCTCGCACGCGAGCGAGCTTGGACCACCCCGCACGAGAGGGAAAGCATGCCTCCACGTGGCCACACGTGTGACCCACTCGCCCCCGTCCATTAATTTACGTGGAGAGCGACCGAGCCCCATCATCCACGGTGCACGTTGCGAGGCTCGAGTGAATTTTTTTTTTATTTTAAAAAATCTTATTACATCCCCCATTTCTTGATGAGGTGCAGTACCGTAGCAGACAAAACCATTTTGCTTTCATAAAAGCTATCGTTAATGCTGTGTTAAATGTTAGATACTTGTTGCTCTTTTTTTTTTTTTTATTAATTATGTTTCTAAGCAGGGGTATAATTGAATCTAGCCCAATTGATATAATGATAAACTTGAGTCGACTCGACTCAAATTTAAAGCCTTCAAGCTCAATCAAATTTTTTATTTAAAACTCAAACTTAAGCTTGATAAAATACTTTGATTCAAATTTTTATGTAAAAAATTAAAAAATAAATTTTTAAATTAAAATAAAATATATTTTTAATAAAATTTAAATAAATTTATATAATTAAAATACTTGAATAACTCAAGTTTGACTCGGTAAAACAACAATTTTGAGTATTTTTGAATTATTTTGAGCTACTGAGCTATCTCGAATTAATTACATCCTTATTTCTAAGTTAAAAGGAGAACATAAATTCCCTACCAAACTTACTTAACTTAGCTGCACTCACAAATTAATACAACGCCAGCAAAAACGTTATTGTTGTTGTCTAGGCTATTGCTTGCAAGTATGGCAAGCTTCCTTTTTCCATGACGAAACTCAATGACAATGTATTGATGGTGATTTTATGGGCTATCATTTTAAAGTTGTCTCTCCTTTTTTTGGTTAGGAGGGCTATCGTTTTAATGTCCGTAATGCTACGTGGTCATGGAGGAATTAGGATCAACATCGAATATTAATCTATATTCAAAATTTTAATCTATGAATGCATGTGTTGATTGTAAAGCTGACATGGTCCAAGGTAAATAAAATTTACGGTATGTTCTTCAATCAATATTTAAATTAATATTCAAGCTAAGTAGCACCAAATAAATATAATATTTTTTCATCATGGGCCATGATACCAAAAATTACAATCCTCAAGCTTGATAATTCAAATTTTTTTAAAAAAAATATTTAAATTATTCTTTAAATTTGATTACAAAGTCTAAATGAAAGTAAAATCATTATTTAGCTGCTTAATGATATTAAGGAATAGATAAAACGGATTAAGATTTTGTATATTAAAATAAAAGTTTTAGATTTTCTTAAAATAAATAAGTAAATTGATCAAATTTAAAGATAATTTATATCAATCATTATTTCCAACACAAAAACAAAGTAGAGTAATAAATAATAACCTTCCAACCCTTTGCATACGGAAACGAGGCCACTGGTACCGATCTCCTGCCGTTGATCAATTATTATGGCCATTAACGAGGGAGGGAGGGGGGATTATTTGGATGGTGGCGGACGAAAGGGAGATGATGATGATGAGGAGGAGGAGGAGGAGGAGGAGGGGAGGGAGAATATAGAAGAGAGAGAGAGAAAAAAAAAAGAGGAGGGGAATTGTAATGATTGAGGCGGACCGCAGGAGAACTAAAGAAAAAAAGGAGGGGCCCGTCGAGGAAAAAGATGGGTGTTTGGTGGTGGGATCTTGCGTTGCGGTGGCGACACTCGCTTCCGCAAGATTTAGAAAAGCAGCAAAAGAAAAACAAAATCGCGCAATAATTACATTATATTCCCGTTCTCTCTCAGGAATCTGAGAGGAAAAAGACGAAAACAAAAAAGAATTTTTTTTCCTTTAAAAAAAAAAAGACTTCCAAAAGTCCGAATTCCCTCCCTCTATATTCCCCTCCTCACCTCAACTGGTGAAAATTATCGTCATGGAAAAGAAGAGACGGAAATAAAAGCCACATTTTATCGCTTCCAGGAGGTCTTCGTGTCCCGGGGCTCAGGGTACCCTCGAGGTTCGTTTCACTTCTTTCTTCTTCCCTTTTCCCCCAGTCTCTTCTTTTCTTCTTCTTTTTTTTTTTTTTTGGCCATAGATTCTCTCCTCCTGACTTCATATTCTCCGATGTTAAAAAAATGATTTTTTTTATTGTTTTCTAGCCTCTTACTGGTACGATCATGCTGTTTTTAATCATAAAAATCCTTTTTTTTTTTTGCGGCTTTTCCGTTTTAATCTCTATGGCGGTTGGGCTGAATTGGGATTTTGTTCTGGCGTGGGGATGTTTTTTTTTTTTTTTTTTCAGGGCCGCCCATGTGGATTTCGCTACCTTGGATTGAAGGGTATGTAGGGTTTTCGCCGTAGGAGCCGCTGATCCTTTTGGTTTTATTTTCGCCCCTGGTTTCTTAGATGCTTGAGGCCGGGGATTGCTGTTATGGATGTTTTTTTTTCCTTCGCGTTTGATGGGACTGGAGGCTGCAATTTTGTCTGGAATTTGAGTTCGAAGTCTGGGAGGTGGGTTTTGGGATTCTTGAGCTCATCAATTGGCACTTAGGTTTGTCGTCGAAGAATCGTCGGTATTTTTCGTTTGATTACATGCTTGGAAGATCTTGTTTGGGATCTGCGTGTCGATTGCTTGAGTAGAGCTGGATGATAGTTTGATTGAAAAGTTAGGATTTTTTTTTTTTTTTTTTGCCTTTTCCTTTTTGGGGTTCGGAAAAGGGGTGGTCGATAGCTCGGTGCCAGAGAAAGGGAGGGCAAGAACGGGATTGTGATGGCTGGGGAGAAAGGTAGCGTGCATTTGACCATAGAGATGGAAATGGATGAGAATGATGGAGGTCTTGGGAGTTTGGAGGACAGCGGCGAGTATCTGCCGCCGGAGAAAGGGGAGGGAAGCAACGTTTTGTCGAGGGAAGCTCCGCTCCGGGCCAAGGATTCCAGAGCCGCAAGAGGCTACAGCTGTGGCACCAAGAAGCTCAGATCGAGGGCCTCGGATTCCGTGGGGGAAACCACCGAGACCCGAAAGAAGGACATGGATAAGAACAAGCAGGAGAGGAAGCTAAGCAGACAGGAACGGCTCGAGCTGGGGCGCTCGTTCCAGGAGGCAGTGAGCTCTCGTGACTGGGAGCTTGCAGAGCGCCTGATTCTGCCGGCCGATCCGCAGACTCTCAATGATGCGCTCTGCATAGCGCTGGATTCCATATGGTTCTTGGCTACCCGCGAAGAACTGAGTGGCATCACTGAGCTGATCAAGAAGATTGTCGCCAATGGCGCAAATGATTTTACAAGGGCGGCCCTGAGGACATCGTTTCTTGCTTCGTGTGTTTCTGCTTGTCAGAGCAGACGATGAGCTTGGCTGATACAGTGGCTGTCATGGCCCAAAGGTAAAATCCTTCCATTCTGGTTCACATCCATGCACATCAGAAATCTTGATTTGATAGACAACTTCTGCAGAATCTTGAAAGGATTCGTGCATCCATGTTGGTTAAATTATCAGTTAGGATTGTTATTGTTGATCCTTTTTTTATGAGAGGTGTCTCATGCTTTGTTTTGATGATTGATTTCAGCTGTTATATTTATCGCTTCTTTATCAGGTTACGTGAACGGCTGCAAGAATGTCATGGAGATGAGGTTTTGAAGGCAGAAGCCGGTGCCAAAGTCCAGAAGTTCACAGACTGGGCCTTGAAGTGCATCGAATTTCACTCTCGTTGCCAGGAAAATAAGGGTAGAGGAAGCCACAGCACGATTCTTGAGGTCCAACTCCAGTTATCAGCATTCAAGAACTTTTTAGATGTTGCTGGCAATAATCTCACAGGAAAGGATTTCACTGAAGCCTTTGATGCTGCATGCTTCCCTCTTACACTCTTCTCTAGCTCTTTTGACCCTAGCTGGGCTTCTGGAGTCTCGGCAACTGCAATACAAGGGTTGCTGGGGATGTTGGTGGAGGGGGGTGCAGACAATGTCAACCAATGTTTTCTAGAAGCTTCACGCTTTGGGAGTACAGAACTTGTACGCATATTGCTTCAGGTGATCAATCTGTTCTCATTTTAAAAGTTACCTTTATTTATTTGGGTATCCTAACATTCTAGTTCAATATTATATCACACAGTGGTCAGATTTCATATTAGACCATCAAAGGATGGTGATGATGAAAATGGATAAATTAGTTTGCTATGTTGTCTTGCATACTGTTAAAAGCTTGTCTTGCATACTGTTAAAAGCTTGTCTTGCATATGTGTAGTAGTGTTAATGGATTTGCATCTAAGTGTTGATTTCATTGCCACAGTGTGCCATGCTAAATAATAATGTGGAAAATGTTATTGTTATTATTATTATTATTGGGGATGCACCTATAGTATATAATAGAACAAGGGAAACAAGATAACAGCATGGGTGGGCAATCAACAATCACTTGAGGTGCTATGTACATTCTTCATTTTACAAACTCCTTACAGAAGCCCATACAAACAGCTGCAGTTTGTAATTTATCTAGATTCATGAAAAGCCTATCTATAATATTTATTTTTTTACAGTTATAAGAAGTATCCTGCCATATTAGATAATTTCATGAAAGTTGATGATTTACTTCATTCTTTCTTAAATTTTACACGGCAGGTTTAAAGTGAAAATTATCAATGGCTCCTTGGATAAGAGTACAAGATCTTGTAGAATCAGCCATGGAGGGTGTTAGCTCCTTTTCTGCTTTTGATGATCGGTTTTACACTTTTGTAGCATATTATTATTATTATTATTATCATTATTTACTTTGTTTAGCAAACCAGATTAGGTGCTAAAATTCCATTTAAAATCAAGCTTCATGGAGCTTGAGACGTGAATGAGACTAAATGTGGAAAATAAGACTTAAAGAGAAAAAAGAAAAGTTTTTTTAAGTAAAAAGTGCTTGAAGTAGGAGCTATTGATTAGATTTTCCATAGGGAAAATTTACTTGGTTAGATTAGAACAAAAGCTGTTAGGTGTGCACTAGAGTGAGTGCTGTGTTATAGTTGGCCATCTGGCGTTGTGGTTTGTTATGTTCCCAGTTAGAAAGCATTAGGCCCCTCTTATCATCTCGGTGCTTTTAGTTAGTTCATAAAAACTTTGATCCCTTGAAGTACAACATGTGAGTGAGTTATCTTGTTACTCATTTTTTAAGGTCCTGTTTGGTTGTGAATAACAAGACTCAGATAAGGTGGGTTAGCCCAGAATAAACTACTTTTAAGCTGCTCTAATCCAGAGTAAAGTCATTCTATTTGCTGGCAGAGTAGCTTTATTCCAGGTTATCTGCATTAGGTGGGAAAAAGTGGCCATTTCAACTTTTTGCAGCGTCCATTTTGGCTCTAGGAAGAAGTGGGTTGCAAAAGGTTGTTTGGCAGAGCAACTAGGTTGCTGTCCCATATTTCCTGTCTGTAAACTTGAAGCAAAAAGGGCCTAAAAGAATAGAGAGCTTATGCATTAGCAATTAGAGTTAAACTTGCATTGAGTCCATAAAAACTGAAGGTGGGAAGGTGCAACTTGAGTTAAAAGCATGAATCATGCTATTATAGCTGGATGCTTGAGACTTGCAAACCCAGCTCTCTGTTGCATGATGCATGTCTTCCTATGAGCTGACAGCCAATGGTATGCTATTATTACCATGTCTTCCGAAGTTGTAACTGCTAGGAAATGAGTGTAAAGTGTTGGAACATTTCAGCATGCTAACATCGCTTGCAGATATGTGCATGATGATTTGCATGTACGCACATTGATTTCTAGCACAAGAAGCTGTATAAATATGTTCTGTCTCCAAGCATGCCAATTTATTTGCATACTCATGTTAGTGATTAGCTAGACCAAAGTTGAGCTACTTGCCTATTATTAATTCATTCATGATCTTCTCAATAGTTCTACTTGTCAAAGTATCACAAGCAGAAGTCTTCTGGACTGCGTGTATTATTTTATGATGCGTAAGTGTGGAGGATCAGCAATTAGAGATGCTTTTTCATATTCAATAGTAATGATGGTACTAATAGCTTAGAAGCAAGCATGTGTCATGGAAAATGCATTCTAGTTTAAGTGTGATGAGGAAATTGTGGTTTTTGCTGTCAACTATGAGACAGAAAATGTACATGTTGGAAAACCCAAGCAATCACTTCTATTTAGGGGACACATACATGTGCGTGTGCGCACATAGAGAGAGAGAGAGAGAGAGAGAGAGAGAGAGAGAGTATGCTGGGTTAGTTATTGATGGATGATCCTGAGAGGATGAGGGAAAGGGAAATAAGAGTATGAAGAAGATGTAACAAAAAACTCTGCAGCCTAGAATAAGATGCTTTAAATTTGAATAGACCTTTATTCTGTTCTTAACAGTTTTGAGGCTTAGTTAAGGATACTGTAGATAATCAAAAAAAAAAAAAAAAAAATAGGGTGACAATTTTATGTTCCCATCCCTAGTTTACCAAAAGGGATAAATGTGATTTTGAAGACCTTAGGCATGCCTGTTTATTGAAATTGGGTTTGCAGGATGATCACTGAAATTTCATGGAACGCGTGGAGGGAAATTTGCATTCTTACTTATCCCATTCATTCAATCTTAATCACTACTTATTCAGAAACCAAAGAATGTTTTATTGTGCAATCATGATTTTCAATTCCGTTAAATACCTTCTCAATGTGCACAATGTATGCCTTGTATACAAAAATCAATTAAATTTGGCCTTTACATGCATTCGCTTTAATGGTAACACATCCTGTGTTTCACCCTTCTCCAAATAGACATTGATAGATGACTATTAAGTTGAACATATGCAAGCAAAACCATTCATTCCGGCTCATTCTAATGGAAGAATATTTTCTTCTTCCAGCCCATGGTATTGCATATTGTATGGTATAATAATTGATGAGCAATTTTTTTTTTTCCAATCTAATAAAGTTTCTGAGCACATAAACTGTATTCTAGGTTATATAATATACCTTTTCAAAAAGCTTTATCTCAATCATTTTTGTCATTGCATGATTTGAAGTAGTTTTTTTGTCTTATCCTTTGTCAAATTTAGAACCACCCATTCTAATATGAGTGCCATCTAAAGATGCCTTGCTTGCACACTTGTTGAAATGTAGGCAAAGTTTTACGAGGAGAAGTGTCGACATATTTGCTATTTTAACCTCCCTTTTTATTGCCCTGCAATGCTAGCTTAAAGAGTCAAAGATTGGGGTGAATCAAATTTGATGTTCCCTCTGGAAATGTCTTCTAATGTATTTTTAGGACTTGAGCATTGTATTCAAAGCACAATATTGAGAAAGGGGCTAAATATTAACACTGGAAAATCAAAAGAGAAAAATATTGTTGGGGTAGGGGAAAGATAAAGCACTCATTTTGGGATAAGTTACCAGATATTTAAGGGCAGAAAATCCTATGGATGGAAAAGCACATATTCCCATTCAAAGAAATCTGTCAGGTAGGAGTATAACCCTCTTAAGGTCAGTCAGCCTCTGTTGTTCCCCACTGGACATGAATGCCAGTTACTTTAGTTTAATTCTTGTTTTATTTTCAAAGTCACATTTTGGAAATCGAAAATAATGTTCATATAACTTTCTGAGGGCTCAAGAGTCTCTAGTAGAGTATTATTTTAAAATTCTTGCAGAAATCAGGCGATGGGTGCTGTATTGAGTTGGTTCAAGTTTTAGAATGTTTTGATAATTTTAATACTTTAGATTGAGTTCTTTTTTATGAATTACAAATTGTGATTATTTTATCGTTCTTATCTAAAATCAGTGCAAGAGGACATATCATGGAGTGCTAGACTAAGTAAAACAGGTCATATTTATGTGATTTGATATATAGCGCAATAGTTGCCTGTTGAAAGTACGTAAACAACAAGTAAACAGTAATGTATTGATAGCATTAGTTATCAATTGAGAACATTTGATAAATAGGTGTGCTATGACTAACATTATGTGTTAATATTCTTAGGGTTATAGTTTGAAAGAGCACATGGTTTTTTATGATGATTACATGCTGGTACTGCATGGTGCTGAAACTTATACAATATGTTGTGCATATATTAATTACCATGCTGCTGGCAGAAAGAGATTCTCAACCTGGGCAAGGTGCACTGCATTCGTAAAGATTTGCTTTGGAAACCAAAATTCATTTCTAATAATTTTCAATGTCTCTATACTAAAGATATGATGTGAAGTTGTCTGTTATCATACTTGAACCATTCCTAACACACATTGCTGGCAACTGTAACTCGTAAGCTCACATGTAACAAATAGTGTATGGTTTCAGCATGTAATTAAAGCACAAAGTCTCTAATGCAAGAGTACCTTGCAACCCGTTTAGTAGTGTAATGAGTATCTTTTATATTGCTACTTTTTATTTTGATGTACTTCTCATTCATTTTTAGTTTGGGTATTCTTATTGAGTCCTCATGGCTTCTTAAGTTGCAATATTATTATTATTTCCATGTTCAAATTATAAAGTGATTAAGTTATCATGCGACATTTTAAATCATGTTATTTTCATAAATGATCACGTATGGTAAAATGCTATGTGACAGAACTTAAGTTTGCATAAGATAAAAATCCTCAATTTGACTAGAGATTATTTATCCTTGTTGTATTTTGGATCTTTGTCTCACTAGGAGTGTTCAAATGTTTTAAAATTGCTTCACTAGTCTTTGCAGATACAGTTCTCTAGGGGTGATTTCTAGGCATTAGCTTTTGAAATATCTCTTCAGGAGAAATCTTTTTCTTCACTTTTATGGTGCAACTGTGAAATATATATAGCGTTCAGGTCTTCACCTTTATTCTGGACAAATGACTCCTGGGGCCTCGATGACAGAAGATCCCTTTGGTTGTCCTTAGCATCTCTCAGTATTGTTTGTAGTTCTGCACCTCACTTCATCCTCTGTAGGCTTGTCCTCCAAACTTGTCAGAATCAATTTTATTTATCCTGAAGCCTTTAGTCTATCTTTTGTCTAATCATACTAATTTATATACTATAACTATGACAATCAATACTGGTGAAAACTATCTGACTTCAACTTTACGAATCCTCCTTTGCTAAGAATACTTATTTACAATTAAATATGATGTTACAGCAGGTTTTTCCTTATCCTGTCTTGCATTCACCATCTATGTTATACCATGTCTTCTCTTCCTATATCCTTCAGCGAACATCAAAGTACTACTCATTATTGGAGCCTTAGAGATCTTCATTCTATAGATGGCACCATTTTTATCAATCCAACATTCTTTGTGATCTCTCTGGTTTCTTAATCTTGACTGGGGCCTCTTCATTTCTATTTTCGTTGAAGTAGAATTCCACATACTCTGTTTCTGATCTGCAGATTTTTAAGCCAATGACGTTGTTATGTGGATCCAATACTCTGTTTCTGATCTGCAGATTTTTAAGCCCATGATGTTGTTATGTGGATCCAATTTAGCATTTAACACTGTTCTATGTTCATAAATCAAAACTATATCACATAGAAATAACATATGCTATGATATTAGCATTAAGTTCATCTTTTCAAGATGATATCAGGTTTGTTGGTACCCTATTTCAGTATCATTTAGAGGTCCAGATTCCATGCTAATATTGGGAACCTAATTATGTCGATAGATGCTGATTAAGAAACAAGAGCCTAATATTTATGAGTTCGTTGTCTGTGAAAAGAAGAGGAGAGGGGGATTGTGAATGATGCAGTTTTGAGTTTATGACGTACATGGAAGATAACTTTGCTGTTGAAAATTTAAAACATGTGGCATTGCTTTAGGAGAAATATTACTGAGTAATTTTTGATAGGGGACTCGCTGAAGGAAATAACATTGGATTGGAGCCAAGTTTAGAGTGGGTGATGTGACAAGATTACCACGACACTTGGAGCAATGATTTCCTTTTCATGAATATCTGTTTTTTTGATACTTTCACTGCTGAACATGATTACACTTAATGGACTCCTTAAAGCAAAAAGGAGAAAAGGGTCTGATCTTTGAAGCTACAGTGGAGGCAGCTGGATTTGAAAATCAGATCATTCACAAATCACATCCAGGTTCTAGAATTTAATCTGTTGACCTATTTGAGACATGGATCTTGGGAGCAAACTCAACCAATGGCTAAGTCTTTCCAAGCATCCTTGGATGTAATTGTGAAGCTGCCAGAAGAATTTCGATTCTAATTGCTACACATGGGCTTATGTTTATTTTATATTGGTGGTGACTCCGGGAATGATATTTGCATGGAGGACCTTGAAGAGAGGTTCTATCTCATGCAGACAATGAGGAGAACCAGTTGATAAGCTCACTTGTTTCTGCATGGATCTCTAGATTCTGAAACCAATCACCTCTTAGGTTTTGGGATTCCCATGGGAAAGAGAGGGATGGTGGTGGGATTTATTGTTCACGCAGTTACAAGGAAAGGCAAGTATATGGGTCTGTTTCTGGGAGAGAAGCAACTAGTTGCAAAAACTTAGGTTATGGTATTGGGATGGATCTTTTCACTTCTCTGAAATTGTAGCTTTATATCATTGCTGTTAATCATTGGCCATCTTCATATTTATCTTATGGTGCTTGTAACAGATCACTTTGCCATTCAATTGAATCTTCTATATGTTATCTTGTTTATTTAGCTAATATTTATCTCTAGTTATCGATCAAAAAAATATATGAACCTAAAACGTCGATTGATTTTCATTAAGTCATTGAATTTAACATTGCACTGAATCATGGATGATATATGAGATTTCTAATGTAATTAGTTTCTGCTGAAGATGATTATTTTGTATTTAAATTCGAAATTCTGATAATTGTTGTAGTTTGTGTTGAAAAAAAGCTGCCGTCTGGATTGGCAGGGAATCAATATATCCAGTCTACCATGGATGCCTCTAATTTATAGATCAAGTTTAGCAATTGTAAATTAGATTTGTTATTTTCCTATACTTTTAATAAAAATTAAAGATGTTAGAAACAAAGCACAATTTTTTCTTTTCTTTGCCTGTTCTATACCCAAACCTCTAAAAGCTATTTTTCTGCTTTAGATGTGCAAAAACTAACATATCTAGATGTATCAATATCTTAGAATATCTTAACATATCAATATTTAAAATGTATCAATGCGCATGACATTTTGTAGCCAGTAGTGCATTTTAATTAATATTCGTTGCTTCAAAAGAGTAAAGCTTGTATAATTTTCATCTTTTGATTCTTTTTATTTCTTGTCTATTTTTATTGGATGATGAAACATAATTCTTATACCGATAATGTTTTATCATGAAGCTGTAATACAACATGTAATGGCTTAAAAAGCATAGGAATATTAGCAGATGATTTAGAAGAAGGATAAAAGTATATTTTAAATGTATTGTTACATAAACTTCTCTCATTGCATATCACAAGCTAATAAACAGGGTGGTACAGGAATGGTTCAATTTGTGTTGTTCTGCTTGCAATGTTTTAGTATTGCATTCTCCAACTTATTCTGGTAAGTTCTTAACCTTGATAATATATTTGCATACCGATATTCTCCATAATTAATTTTAATAAAATGGTCATTTTTGTATATTATCATAATTTAGTCGTACATTGTTGTATCTCCAACCATATTATCTTATTTTCATGATCACAAGAGTCTCAGTGGTTCTTCTTTGAAGACCATCTCTCACGTAAGACTGGTTATATAATGATTGCATTTTTCATGTTTTCTTGTTGTGGTAGATTTGAAAAGAATCCTATATTTGCATGCCATGCGCATTGTCCATGATTTGAATTCTTGCTGCAATTGCTTTCCCCAGTGGAGAAAGTAGTGTTCATAAATAAAATACTTCCACTTCACCGACAACATTGAAAGCTGGGTTCCATTTTTTCAGTACCCCAAGTATTTTTGCCAATTGTATCTGGACATGGGGCCATTAATATCATCGTGCTTATTCTCTGTCATAACTTTAGCATTGGTATTTTTATGCAGATTGCTCAGAGGAATAGCTTGGATGTAGATGTTGATCTTGCCCTTGGCTTTGCCTCCCACTACTGTAAGATTGGAACCATGGAATGCTTGGTTGAAGAGGGGAATGCTGTGGCCTTCTTGGGCCCTCTGATGCGGGCTGCTGAGCGTGGTTGCATGCAAGTTGTCCAGTGGTTTGTCAGCCGGGGATGCAGGGACATGGAGCTCTGCCTTGCCCTTACTGCAGCCACCTCCAGCAGCCAGGTGGGCATCGCCGCATACCTCCTCCCCCATGTCCCCCACCATGTCCTTGCAGCCCTCAGCATGGAGATCCTCAAGGCTGCTGGAGAGAGGAGCAGCGGATCCCTCGATGGCGTTGCATTTCTTCTTCGTTCTGATTTCCTAAGTGACCCTGCTGCTACCTACGCAGTTGCCGACAGCATTGCCAGGTCTGATGATGAGGCAGTGCCCCCTGAGCTGAAGGCTTTTCTCAAGGAACACTGGTCAGAGGCTGCATTCTCTGAAGGGATGAGCTCTGGGCAGGAGCACTACGTGAATTTTGTTAGGATTCTAACAAGGGGTTGTTCACCCATCTGCCTGAGGGACCTGCCTCCACCTCTAGTTCTGGCCATTGCCTACCTGCCGCTGTACAGGGAGTGCGTGGAGGTAGGTGGGCAGCTGCTGCCACAGAGGTTGAGAGGGCAGCTCGTCGAGGCTGCGAGTAGGCTCGGCAACAGACCGGTGGACAGGGGGAGCCAGGGGAAGGAGCTCCTGGCAGTTTTGGAGCATCACCTGCCTCCCTTCTTGATCCAATCTCCAGGCACTACCCGTGCCCCTTAGGTGAGTGTCAGCAAAGCATGGATTCAAGGGACGGCATTATGTTGTTATGTCAACCCTTTGATCCATGAATACTCTACAAGGTAATTCCACTGTGCATTTGTATTAAGGAGGAGTACGAGGGATGATGGTTGCTCGAGGGTGTGTCTTTGAATGGCCTGGTCATATGAGGAGGAGGTTCACCTTGCGGTTGGGAAAATGGCTATGAGATTATAGTTTTGGGCAGTGTTATGTTTGACATTACCTAACTTAAATGGTGGTATCATAGCTCTTCTTGATGAACTAAGAATGTGCAGCTCCGTGGCTGAATTTTATTCTCTAAGCGACAGCAACATGCTGACTAAAATAAATCCACGCACTGTTTTAAATTTCAGCGGCGGCTTTAATTGCTCTCTTTAGCCAGGACCGTTTACGGTTCGCCAGTGGCGGGACCTCCTCTATCAAGCGTATGGTGATGTCTAGCTACTAATTGTAAGCTTTGATATATATATATAGAGAGAGAGAGAGAGAGAGAGGATAGTGATAGTATCCTACCAGGTTGCGTGCATGTTGTTGACACCAACGTTTGTTTGGTTCTCACGGTTCAATTGCCAATTGCCATGGTAACGTCCTGCGTGAACTGTGTCGAGAGAGAGAGAGAGAGAGGGAGGGAGCCGCGGACACAGCCTGGATGCATGTTTGCTTGATCTTTTAACAGGTCAACTGCCAGCTATTTCATTTGAAAATATATGTTCGAGTAAAAGCATGCTGTCCTGGTCGCACAACCCATTGCCCTGTTAATACGTAGGTCTCAGATCTAGAACACTGTTGTAAGATTAAAATGGTTCACAACTTCACATATAAAGGGTGGGAGGGAGGGACCAGGACCAATACTGCAGTCCCTTAGATTTCACTAATGCTTTGTTTGGATAGAGGGAAAAGTGGACGGAAAGAAAACTGGAAGGAGAGAAAAGTGGAAGGAAAGAAAATTAAAGAGAAAATATTTTTTCCTTCTGTTTGGATGAGTAGAAAGAAATTAGAGAGGAGAGAAAAGTTGATAATTTTAATGACAATAATATCTTTATTATAGATGATTAAAAAATGCATATTTTTTAGAAGGTCAATATTGGAATGAAAAAAAAAAGTACTTTAAGTTTTCTCTCCAAAATCTTTTCGGTCTAATTTTTTTTCCTCTATTTTTCCTCTAATTTTCTTTCCTCCCGACTTTTCTTTCATTCAAACAAGATAAATTTTATTCTCTCTTATTTTCTTTCTAATTTTTTTTCCTTCCTAGTTTTCTTTCCATCCAAACAGAGGTAAGGTTCCTCCACCGACTCCAGCAAATAAGCATGCACTTTAGTAGCTGTTAATGTAACTCTGAGATACGTGCAATTCCACCTCGTCTGTGTTCGGTTTTTTCCTCCTCTTTAACACTTGCAATGACCCGGCATGCTAGTAACAACCAATTAAACAGTCAATCCGTTTTTATACGTAGGAATGGTTAACCCCCACACAACCATCCTTAGATTCCCAGAAGTTGGTGAGCACAAGATCTAAACCAAGATTTTTAGTACAGTCGACGCTAAGAGAACTTACCAGCTTTACATCATTGTATTACTTGAAGTTTTATTACTTGCCATCAAATTGGATCCATGATCTCCGTATCCCTTTCTCCATTTAACTTTTCATTCTTTTAATTTAAATTCGTATCTTCACTAAAGGACTTTGCCATCTTATTATTTATACAGGAAACTTTTACTTGCCATTGCATTGTTTTCACCTTTTTCTTTTAATTTTGTCAGGTGTGCGTGTTTGCAGCATGCCTTTAGAAATACGTTTGGCCTTCAATTAATATCCTTCGCTCATCTGTCATACGTTTATAATTTAATTTATAACTATTTTGTACCTTTCATCTGCTTATACTTTTTGGATGCTGATAGACCTTGGTTTAACTGGCATTTTTGGCCGTCCTATAGCCGATAAAAAAAGTCTTTATACATCGCTTTCAATGCAGAATAGTTTGCATCGAATGCAATGATTTACTTTCGTGTGAATCTATGCCATAGGATTCGCTCATGGATCCCACAATGCTAATGCGTAAGTCTATGCACGAATAAATCATCCTGCTAGATTATCCTACATCGGAGCGGCGCTGTTAGGATAAAATAAAGAAGAGGAGAAAGAGGAGGAACCTAGCAGTCATTTTCCTGCCGTCATAACAGCAGTTTTTCACTGCTATGAAGCTCTCTCCGTGCGGTATTGAGTGGATTCGGATGCGTTTGATCGGAAAAAGAGCTCGTTTTACAGCGTACAAAGTGGGGAAATTAATAATCCTTGCCAACACCGCATACGAAATATATAAGTTTTGATAAGGATTCAAAGAGGTAGTGGTGGATGACTAGAAGAACAAATATTAATGCAGAGCTGAGGGAAGGGGTGGTCAAGTGACTCGGTCAGTGGATAGTTTCTTATTCTACAGAATTTGGTGGTGGTGGTGGGGATTCGTGGTGACATGTGACAAATTTTAAACGTAACGATCGATTTTGTCTACGTCATGACCATATTGATATTTATTTTGACCATAATTTATGGCCGAACGTGACAATTCCCTATCAGTGGTAGTAGTAGTAGTCTTAATCCTTCCAGCAGATAACCGTTATCAGAACTGTGGCTGGTATCAAAACAAGGTCTCCGCCACCTTTAAGCCTTCAATCCATGGGAAGAGATAAATAAAACAGTACTAACCTTCAGATCGATGACCAGATTTAGAGTAGATATATAGACATATATTTTCTCAAAAAAATAGCAGGTGAAAATATCCTTTAGAAACAATTAAAGGGAGAGCACTGGCACTGGCTTAGGCTCTCATACAATTGCGAGCATTTTCTTGTGTACTCTGTATCAACAAGACCAGAAAGCATCCTATAATTCTTTATCCAGTGACATCCCGAACCATAGATTTTTAATGTTTTGAGTCAGAACTGCTTTAGGCCATAATAAGCAAACCAACCCTCAGTTCCAGTCTAAGCCAGCCTGTGGGTGATGAAAGATTCTTCAACCAAGAGCTGAAAGGACATGGATTCATAAAAAAAAAAAAAAAAAAAAAAAATACATGCAGCTGTGAAAAGGAAGTGTTCGGAATTATTCTTGCACAGCTGAAACTGTTCTGCAGTGGAAGCACAAAGATAAGCATTGGCTAGGAGTTGACAGACAACCACCAAAGAGATAAATTAGTCCTGCAAAATTTCTCAACCAACCCTTGAGTATCTCCTGGAGAAGAGACTTTATTCTAAATTATTTAGAATTTGTTAGCAGACAGGACAAGCACAAGGACAGGAAATGCTTTTTTACTAGCCAACAGACTTCATACCATAATCTTATTTTGGCACTATAAATCTTTCCCTGCTATTCTTATATAAGAGAGGGCAAAGCTGAGACTATCCTGGAAATCTTTTCATCACAAACATGGAGAGCAGTGTTGCCTCCAAGGAAAAAGTTGGAAATGATGAAGAACTGCTGAATAATATATTTATTTTTATCGTTATTTTTTATGAAGTGCAAACAACCCGGCCAATCCTTGCCAATTTCCAGCCACAACAAGGTGACATCGTAGTATTGCTTTCAATAAACTTCTTCCAGCTTTACATGAAAAATAACTAAGAAAGTCTGCTAAAAGTAGGAAGTGAATTAAATAATCCTATCATAGGTGAGATGTGTTTTCCATTACCATGATGCAAATCATGCAAAAAGTGGCATCAGCTGTTAATTTCGATGTCAGGCAGCATAGGGACAAATTAAAATCTCTCGTCTGAACTTTCTTAAAATCATAAGCACTCTAGGATCGTCATACCATGCCCTGCTGATTTTATCTCTATCGAAAACTTCATGAGACAAAACTGACTCCTAAGTTCTTTCGAGTTTTACACCCAAGTCGAACGTCCAAGGGCTTCTGAATTGGAACCATGACAGACATTTTATTCTAAAAGTTCACAATGGATGTTTTTGTAAGTGAACAGTTTATATCTAACAAAATTTTCAGGCTGCTTGTGTGACTAAAACAAGATCATTAGACAAAATACCCATTCATATTCTTAAGCTTCTTAGGTTTCACTTTGTTAAACCAGCAATGGTTGGCTATGGAATGCTCTGAATTCATAACATTGATTGGAGATGTCATGTAAAGCAGTTGAATCATTCATGCTTGATGATCGAGTCATTATTTCGTTCCATGGGCATGTAACCACTACCATTTTAGCAGGTAAATTTATTGAATGCTGGAAAAATTTTGCAAGCATTGGATCTTATCATTCAAAAAGAAATAGAAAAAGACATTTCGCTCATCTTTATGCAAAACAAAGCTTCTTTACAAGTAAGAAGAGGCTATATTCCGCACATCAGAAGGCATACAAGCCAACACGATCAACACAGCAAGTATGCATATAGGAATCAACAACACCAAGGAAGGCGGCGGAGGCAATGGAGGCAGAATTAGCGGAAGAATGAGTAACGATACAGTGAGGCAGATAAGTACCAGAAATGATTCCATGCTGAAATAGTTTGGAGGGAAGGCTCTCCGGTCATGCCCATGCTGTTGAGGCCTTCCATCATTGTTGCTTGATCTACTCGCCGAAGCATCTCCCTTTGCACTGCCTTCCATCACACCAACCCAATAATCCTTTGAGCCAACTTTTGGCAATCTTGACTCTGTGTCCAGTATTTCAAAACACATTTAAATTCCAGCGTCAAGGTTTATCAGCAGCCCCCACAGAAAACACAAAAGTCAACTGGGCTCATCAACAGTTCACCCTGGATCTTTTGTAGCAAACCAGTGGCTGGTTAGA
This sequence comes from Calamus simplicifolius, assembly GCA_900491605.1. Classification (NCBI taxonomy): domain Eukaryota; kingdom Viridiplantae; phylum Streptophyta; class Magnoliopsida; order Arecales; family Arecaceae; genus Calamus; species Calamus simplicifolius. Next base: position 98,111 of record UESW01001959.1, on the reverse strand, counting down.
TTGATAGCCTTGTTTTTCTCCACTTAAATGATATGATACACCTGATTGGAACCAAAATCTCTCTATCAATTTCAGGTTCCTCTTATCTACTTCACACAAGCAAAACAACAAGCACACCCCAGACCAACAATGTGAGTTGACAAACTATTAAGAGGAGCTAAACTGCGAACTGGATAGCTATACTATGGCCTGAAGCATTGATGTGGCTAATGTGGAGGCTATTTCCAACCCATGCAAAGCACCGGAGTTGAGATTTTGATGCAGAAAGCTTCCAGATATCAAATAGTTTCAAAGGAATATTGGATGCTATAATTTTCCGAAAAACAGTCACCAAATTCATGAGTTCTGGAGGACATTAGCCTTCCACTGCTTTTAATTTCGTCAAAATTGCAGTCAATACATATTTAATTAAAGCATTGAGCAATATAAGATCTAAAACAAACTTGCCTGTTGAAATAAAAATTTTGGAATTAGAATCCACATCAGTTCAGCTTATTTAACACAATTTCCAGAGACACCAACGCAAAAAAAGGATGCAAAATATGGGAAAAGAACAGGAACTAACAGTAACAGCAAAGAAGGAAAATTCCACAGCCTGAACTCATAGGCTTATAAGAAATATCACCCAGGTCACCTACTACAAAATTAACAAGAATATTTTTTTTTTAATGGTGATGGGAGATTTCCAACTTGACCAAACAGCATCAACCAAAAAATAAAAAATAAAAAGTCCTGACTAAAACTTTATTTGATGATCAGAGGGGTAGATAACCTTCATCTAAATCATCTATAACAGGATCAAAATGTGATCCAAGTAATTTTCTATTAAAAAACTTTGAATTTGAGGAACTTACTGGTTAGTGAAACAAGCAATAGACCAAACAACAAAGTCCACAAGAACAAATCAAAAAAAGAACTATGAGAGACAGAGCAAAACAATACCTGCCCTTCTATGCTTGCCACCTCTTTAAATAACTCTTTGGCAGTTCAACCCTCGTTGAGCGAATCTACCCTTCAAAACCGAGATGAAGAATGTTAAAGAAGCATGGCAAGTGAGATCACTTCATGTTCTGTCCCATTCATGCTTCCTACCAAGTCAGAGAGGAAACAAAAAAAATAAAGGAAACCAAACAAGAAAAAACAATGGGCTGGAAAGAGGAGAGAGGGCGGTAAGGATTGTGTTTGATATGAGAAAGTGTGATCAGAGGGTTGTCTGAAAGGCAAGAGGCAACAAAACCTGTGATGTTGAAATGCGCTGCCTCGCTTTCATATGTCTGATGTTTGGTGTGGCTCTGCAGGCGCTTGGGTCTTGCCAAGAGTTTTAAGTCTGTTATGGACCATGGGAGGGTGGGGGAGAAGTGGTTTTGAGTTTCTTGGGCGGATACACTGCATCCCCCATGCAAGTGGGGAGGGTGAGGTGGGCCACATGTTTCCCTTTATTTTTTTTCTTCATTCGAAAATGCATGACAGTTTGACGTTTAAGGTTCCTCTCCCCTGGTCACCTTTCCATTTCGCCCTCATCCCCTTGTCACTTTCTATCTTTGATCCCACTACCAGTCAAGGGTCTCCGTTTTATTACTTACTTTTACCTTTGTTTCAACGCAGTAAGAATTCCATCATGTCCTCGTGGGTAAGGAAAAGTTTTTTACACCGTCTTAAATGCTGGATGGATCTATACAAATGCTATGAATTCTTAGACTATGTGGACTATAAGCTAAGTTTGTTCTGAAACTATTTGCAATAATTTAAGATTTTATTCAGAAAAAACTAACCAAAAGATTATCATTCGAACTCTTTACTCTTTAATATTTTATAATTATCAAACAAAAATTAATATAAAACTAAATACTCGTTACCATAAAATCATAAATTGTTGAAGATAAAGCTAAATAAAGAATTATTCATATTTTTTCGTTTTGGTTGTAGTGTTCTGATCCTCCAAAATATGGTTACACCATCGTACGTGCAACTTCAACGAAGTGTTCTCGGCTGCCCTTCCTTGATGTTATTTTGGTAGTAGGTCAAGTTTCAGCATCCGGATTGCCTTTTGGATTTAGAGTTGAATCTAATTTTACACCCACAGCTATTGAAAGATATCACTATACTTGCAGGTGGTCCATTTAAATTCAATTAAACACACCCTGGATTTCAAACTTTTGTTTTGGACCACTGTAATCTGTCGCCAAGCCGCCTCCCTTTTCTCTCTAGTTCGAACCACTTTAACCTGCAGCCAAGCCTCCTCCTCCTCCTCCTCTCTCTCTCTCTCTCTCTCTCTCTCTCTCTCTCTCACACACACACACACACACATTAAGACATTAGTGGTATTCTATTTCTCTCTCTAAGCAGGAGGAGTAGTTTTAAAGGAAGGGGATGAAAAGGTTTAGCCTGTTGGATGGAGAAAAAAAGTAGTGAGGAAAGAAAATTAGAGGAAAAAATAGAAGAGAAAATGAAGTTTACCTTGTTTGGATGGAGAGAAAAGTAGGAAAAAAAGAAAACCAAAAGTCTTTTAGTTTTCTCTCTGAAACTGAAAAGATTTCAAAGAAAATTCAAAAGTACTCTTTTATTTTTTTTTCATTCCAATATTGATCATTCAAGAAAAAATCTGATGCATTTTTTAATCATTTATAATAAGAATATTATTATTATAAATTATCAACTTTTCTCTTCTCTCTATTTTTCTTTCACTCATCCAAACAGAAAGAGAGAAAATATTTTTTCTTCAATTTTTTTCCTTTCATTTTTTTTTCTTCAGTTTTTTTTTTCCTTTCATTTTTTTCTCCATCTAAACAGAGCATTAAAGTGAATAAAATAAAGAGATGTGGGGGATGTTTAGCTGAAAATTGCAAGGCAGGTTGCCACTTGGACTCCTTCCTCTCCTTAGCCGTAAAGTAAACCAAATGCTCGATTTGACGAAATCTAGTCTAATCCATATCGTATCAACCTTCTTAATTAGGAACAGGATCCAATGCAGAGGACAGCAGCGATTTAAGCAGACAGGATCCAATTGCCAATTCTAATCTAATCCATATCCTATTTTCCTTCCTTACTGTTTAATTAGGAACAGGAATTTTTTTTTGGTTTCAATTTTATTCATAATATGTAATTCAATCTTCTTGATAAATCAAACAAACATTGTCCAAATCGTCTTCAAAAAAAAAAAAATTGTTCTCTAGATTGAAAATATTTACAGTGCTCCTCCATGTTCCTCACATCTATTTAATGCTATCTTGGCAATTTACTTCAATCATCTCCTATATTCCATACTAATTTCACAAATTATATTAATATCCATGTACCATACCATATAGTGAGGTCTTTTTTTTTGTCAGAAAACTAGGGTGCGTTTGGAACAGTACTCTTATAATTTTTTTATTTTTCTTTGAAATGTCTGATATAGAAATTTTTTTTAAAGAATATAATCTCACAAAATATTAAATAATCTTCTTACACTCTTCTATTGAGCATCTTTTATATTAATAGCTTTAACAAAATATTAATGATATTTCTATCTTTTTTATATTAATCTCCTTTTAAACACTATTCCTAACATTTTATCCTTCACTTATGTATACATAACCAAACTTAATTTTACATTCTTCAATTTTGCATTTAAAAAAATATTTCTGAAGCTTTTTTTTTTTAATTTTTATAATCTTATGCTAATTAGATGCACCTTAAGGCCATCTTTTTGAGGAGTTCTGAAAGAGAGATGATTCCCCTTTCTAGTCGTCCAAGCCACGGAAGCAAGAAGATGGAATTGAAACCAAAGAAGAATTTGAGAACGCAACGTGTCTGAACAACTCGTTTTTCACGGGAGTCCTTCGAGTTTTTCCGCTCCACCGAGAAAGGTGGGTGTATGCAAGCGACGGCCCACCATTCGGTGCTATTAGGGTTTTTTTCTTTTTTAAAAAAAATTGAAGTAGGAAAGGAACAATTCAGTAGCAACCCACTAAATGATGGGGGAAAGAAAAAGACTTTGTAGATCAGCCTCCTGCATCGAGCATACTGATTGACCCCACATTCATGCCATCGTGCATGCTGTTGCGGCCCAATGAGATCGTATCCATAGCTACTGCATCCAAAATAGTAAGCAACTCCTTTCCAAGGCAATCACTCAAAACCAAACATGTTGAGGATGCTATCATGGAAGCCAAAGTATCCTTCATTTGATTACCTTCATAGTATGAATGATAAGAGAGACAACCTTGTCAAGATAGTAGTGTAGGCTAAATGCAATGAAGAAGATATGCAAGCAAGAAAGTCATTTTGAATGAATCCATCGGACTATAGTCATCGAATTTCCTTCAATAATGAACCCATAAGACTTTAAAGTTAGGCTACAATTTTCGTACGTAGAAGAGAATGGAAAGAGATAAAAGAAAGAAACTAAGGCTGACTTTGGTTATTGTAATTTTTATTTTTATTTTTTTAAAGTAGGAAAGGAACAATTCAATAGCAACCCACTATAAATGATGGGGGAAGGAAAAGACTTTGTGGATCGGCCTCTTGCACCGAGCATATGGATTAGCCTCACGTTCGTGCCATCGTGCATGTTGCGGCCCAATAGGATCGTATCCATAGCTACTGCATCCAAAATAGTAAGCAACTCCTTTAGAAGGAAATCAATCAATACCAAACATATTGAGGATGCTGTCATGGAAATCAAAATATCATTCATCTGATTACCTTCAGAGTATGAATGATAAGAGAGACAACTCTGCCAAGATAGTAGTGTAGGCTAAATGCAATGAAGAAGATATGCAAGCGAGAGAGTCATTTTGAATGAATCCATCGTACTATAGTCATCGAATTTCCTTTAATAATAAACCTATAAGACTTTAAAGTTAGGCTACAATTTTTGTATGTAGAAGAAAATGAAGAGAAAGAAAGAAACTAAGGCTGACTTTGGTTATAGTATTTTTTTTTAAGTGGGAAAGGAACAATTCAATAGCAACCCACTATAAATGATGATAGAAGAAAAAGACTTTGTGCATCGGCCTCCTGCACCGAGCATACGGATTGACCCCACATTTGTGCCATCATGTGTGCTGCGGCCCAATGGGATCGTATCCATAGCTATTGCATTCAAAATAGTAAGCAACTACTTTAGAAGGCAATTATTCAAAATCAAACATGTTGAGGATGCTGTCATGGAAGCCAAAGTATCATTCATCTGATTACCTTCACGAAGAGTATGAATGATAAGAGAGACGACCCTACCAAGATAGTAGGTAGTGTAGGCTAAATGCAATAAAGAATATATGCAAGCAAGAGAGTCATTCTGAGTCAATACATCGGATTATAGTCATCGAATTTCCTACACTAATGAACCCGTAAGACTTTGCTACAATTTTCGTATGTAGAAGAAAATGAAAAGAGGTAAAAGAAAGGAACTAAGGCTGACTTTGGTTATCGTAAATTTTTTTAAAATATATTTTTTAAAATCTTTTGATTTCTTAAAAATATGTTTGGTATGCGAATATCTTTTAAAAAGGCAAGTAAAAAAATAATGAAAATATTGTTGTTTCTTATGTTTTCAATTTCTTTGACCTTTGATTTCTATTTTCTTCTCTTTAATGAAAAGTAGCAAAAATATCTTTAAATTAGTTTTATCTTTCCATCATTTTGAAATTATGTTTTCTAAAAAAATATTTTATTTTTATTCACTAAATATGTTCCCTTATGTATTTTTATTTTTTATAAAAATAAAAATAGAAAAAAAATTCCTTTCAAAAATTGAATACAATCTTTTTGTTTTTTGTTTTTATTATTATTATTATTACTGCTAAAAGCTGTTAGCTTGGCTTAAGTCTTGCAGAGGTCAAAATTGGAGCTTTAAACTTTTAGCCACTAATAAAGCACATGTATGCATGCAATTCACATAGGTTTTTATCTAAAAAATATATATATATATATATATATATATATATATATATATATATATATATATATATATATATATATATGAAAACAGAAAAAGTAGACAACTGATTAGTAGTTTTACTCCACATGATGCCCACTTTTAATTTGTTTTATATGAGAAATCTATCTAGTTGTCAGCTCATTATTTACTAAATTGAAAATATCTAATGAGATTAATTTGAAGGGTCTCTTTCATATACGTGTATAAGGTATGGATTTTGATGCTATATGCACTACTAAATCATCAAGTCAATGTTAATTGAACATACTTTTTTTTGGAGTGCACATCGAGAGAGATTTAATTAAAGTATTTTTTATATCTAGATTGGTGTCGCAAGATATGATGGCACTATAAAGAGAATCCGGTTGCTCGTTTTTCGTATCTAGTCGCTCAAAATTGAAAGATAGAAATTCAACCTTGATGATCTAATTGAATATGTTCTACCATTTCAAAAATAGTTAAGTAATTATATAATTGTATGAAGTGATTGAAAGAACCGGCTTAACATTTGGGTCATGGGTCAACCGGTTCGATCGAATAAACTGGTTTAGTTGGACCAAATAATATTATAATAATTTTTAATTTAATAATATAAAAATAAAAAAATAAAAATTAATTAAAATAAAAAAATTAAAAAAATCTAAAAATTGGGTTGGATCGATTCGAACCGGTCGGTTCAATAGATTTTTTTAATTTTCATTGGATCATATAAAAGTCAAATTTAATAATAAAATCAGACCGGCCTGATGATCGGTTTCCAATTTGATCGGTTCAATCGGCAATCTGATCCAGTTTTTAAAATACTGTAAATGCTTGGAAAAGATTTTACACATCGGGCGTGCAACTAATTCGTGTGCTCATACCATTGCACATATCATAGCTTAATGGATTGTAATATATATCGTATGTGCAATGATATGAATGTATGATTAATCTATGTGTTGATGCCCGGTCACTTTAAGTCGGCCTCCTTGAGCATCGACCGTTCCCCCACAGAAATATCGGAGCCCTTCCTTTGTCTTCAAAGCCTGCAAGAAGTCCCAAGGCTGGGTATTCCGGTGGGGATCCTCCGATGCTCAAGTTAGTGCTCTGGGCAACAGCTGTGAGCTTGAGAAAGCTCGAAAGAGAAAGAGAGATCCACCCAGAATGAGTATGTTCCCCCACTTTTTGAGTAACCTCTTCTTACCTAATTTATTTACCTTTATACTCTGTGTAACTTGCTTGAGAAGTTTGAATCTTTGTCATCTAGTGGGAATGAGTCACGTGGGGCCTCATGATGGACCATAACTTTTGGGGCTCATTTAGTCTGAGTGACTAAAGTGTCATGATGACTGAGTGGAATGTCAGGGCTGACATCTCTTAGTGGAATGTCAGAGCTTTAGGCGCCATCTCGTCAGAGACAGATGACCACTTAATTATCTCATTAAAGTAAGTGGTCATAATTTATTAATCCAGAAGATGACGTGATGAACATTCACTGTAGGGCCCACGCGTGTTTGAGCTGGATGCCACTAAGGAAGGGCCGTTAGGGACTTAGGTCCGGCGAGGCCGTTATCGACTGAGGTCGGGGCCGCCTAGGACTGCTCGAGAGCCGCCAAGGGCCTCTTGGGATCAATGTGGCCGCCTGGGATTGTTCGGACCTATGCACGCATGAGGCCGGCTAGGATGCTCGTGGTAGGAAATAGGGGCCGCTTGGGACCGATGCGGCCGCCTAGGAACGCTTGGGGCTGCCGTCATAGGAGTGTCGGGGGCCGCCTAGGATTGCTCGGGAGCCACCTAGCTGGGAGAAGCTTTCGGGACCACCTAATATGAAGATGTCCCGAAGTTATTACCGAAGCACATTAACGTGCATGCATGGGGCCAAAAAGGGAGTCAATCGTGGCAACCATAAATGCACGTGGCCTTTATAAGACCATAAAAGCCCCGGCACATAAGTGCGATAGAGAGTCATGGCATTTGGAGTCTGAAACCAAAGTGCCTAGGATGACCGCCTAGAAAGGCCGCCTAGGATGGCCGTTGAGGAAGGCCGTTCAGGACTGCCGCCTAAGATGGAAGGCCGCCTAAGATGGAAGGCCGCCTAGGATTGTTAAGGAGGGCCGTTGAGGAAGGCGGAAGAGGCCGCTTAGGACTTCCTCCGCCGTCTCTTTCTCTTCGTGGTCTGTGACTTGACATTGAATGCTCTATTCTATTGAATGCCCTCTAATAAATGCCTTGGAGCGAGGGCCTTTATAAGACCTATAAATGCCTCGGCACATAAATGCCGTTGAGAAGGCCGTCGACGAAGAGGCCGCTTAGAATTGTTGTGAGGAGGGGGCCGCTTAAGATGAAAGGCCGCCTAGAATTATTGTGAGGAGAGGGCCGCTCAGATGAAAGGCCACCTAGAATTATTGTGAGGAGGGGGCCGCTTAAGATAAAAGGCCGCCTAAGATTGTTAAGGAGGGGGCCACTTAGGACTTCCTCCGCCTAGGATTGTTAAGGAGGGGGCCGCTTAGGACTTCCTCCACCTAGGATGAAAGGCCGCCTAGGATTATTGTGAGGAGGGGGCCGCTCAAGATGAAAGGCCGCCTAGAATTATTGTAAGGAGGGGGCCGCTCAAGATGAAAGGCCGCCTAAGATTGTTAAGGAGGGGGCCGCTTAGGACTTCCTCCGCCTAAGATGAAAGGCCACCTAGGATTGTTAAGGAGGGGGCCGCTTAGGACTTCCTCCGCCTAGGATGAAAGGCCGCCTAGGATTATTGTGATGAGTGAGGAGGGGGCCGCTCAAGATGAAAGGCCGCCTATAATTATTGTAAGGAGGGGGCCGCTCAAGATGAAAGGCCGCCTAGAATTATTGTGAGGAGGGGGCCGCTTAAGATAAAAGGCCGCCTAAGATTGTTAAGGAGGGGGCCGCTTAAGACTTCCTCCGCCTAAGATGAGAGGGGGCCGCTTAGGACTTCCTCCGCCTAGGATGAAAGGCCGTCTAGGATTGTTAAGGAGGGGGCCGCTTAGGACTTCCTCCACCAAGGATGAAAGGCTGCCTAGGATTGTTAAGGAGGGCCGTTGAGGAATAGGCCACAAGATTTCCTTTTGGTTCTAACGCTGCCCATTGATTTGCCTATGGGACATTAATGACAAAAAGGTGGTCACATCACATAGCTATTTTTCCCACTTGTTCTCTCTCTTCATTATGACGAGCACTTATTTCAACAGGGAGCAAAGTTGTGAACGGAATTAAATGCCCGCCGCGCCCTTGAAGAAAAACCCAATAGGCCAGCGAGGCCGCCTAGGAACTAAGCCGCTTAGGAAGGCTGCCGAAGATGGCCGCCTAGAAAAATTGTTTGAAAATTTCTATTTTTATTACCCATGGGCCTGTTAACTGGTCCTATCAGATGCTTCCTATACTCCTTGAGCTTGTAGGTCCTGCACTAACCGAGCTGAAGGAGTGTAAATTTTTTTTTTTAAGTAATATTGGGGGTAGGTTTATTACCTTGTGCCCGCCACTTAAAGCAGTGTACGCCCAATTTTTTGGGGGGGAGACACTCGTCAACTAGTTGGCAAGGCAAAAATAGAGCTAATGGAGCTGCACTAACGCAGTCTAAGAGATAGAGCCAACGAGGCTGCAATAAAATCGTTGAGGTCGATAGAGCCGATGAGGCAGAGCGGTAGAACCGCTAAGGCTATAATAATTCCGCTAAGGTCGTAACGATGCCGCTTGGACAGAGGGATAGAGCCACTAAGGCTGTGATAGAGCTGTTGAGGTTGATAGATAGAGCTGGTGCTGATTCCCAAAGCATTAGGTGCCAAGCTGGCCTCGGGCCTTAGCTCGGGACCGCCTAGAATCCAAGTTTAAACCTTCGAGAATTTCTTATGCTGGCTCAGGGCGTCCATGCCCTTTTTGGGTTATATGTTGAGGCCATTCGAAGCCAGCCCAAGGGGCGGCTGGGGCCTAACATAACTGTGGCCGCCCAGGACCAGCCCGAGGGCCGGCTGGGGGCCTGACATAGTTGTGGCCGCCTAGGACCAGCCCGAGGGCCGGCTAGGGGCCTAACATAACTGTGGCCGCCCAGGACCAGCCCGAGGGCCGGCTGGGGGCCTGGCATAGTTGTGGTCGCCTAGGACCAGCCCGAGGGCCGGCTAGGGGCCTAACATAACTGTGGCCGCCTCGGACCAGCCCGAGGGCCGGCTGGGGGCCTGACATAGCTGTGGCCGCCTAGGACCAGCCCGAGGGCCGGCTAGGGGCCTAACATACTTGTGGCCGCCTAGGACCAGCCGAGGGCCGGCTAGGGGCCTAACATACTTGTGGCCGCCTAGGACCAGCTCGAGGGCCGGCTAGGGGCCTAACATACTTGTGGCCGCCTAGGACCAGCTCGAGGGCCGGCTAGGGGCTTTACATAGAGCTGATGGAGCTACACTGATGTCGCTGAGGATGAGAGATAGAGCCAACGAGGCTGCAATAAAACTGTTGAGGGCCTTTTGAACCCCGAAGGGTGACCCGAGGGTGCTTGGACCAGGCTCAGGTTCCTTTTGGACCCCGAAGGGTGACCCGAGAGTCGCTTTGATGGGACCATGCTCGGGAGCCTTTAACCCCGGAGGGTGACCTGAGGGTGCTTGGACCAGGCTCAGGTTCCTTTTGAACCCCGAAGGGTGACCCGAGAGTCGCTGTGATGGGACCATGCTCAGGAGCCTTTAACCCCGGAGGGTGACCTGAGGGTGCTTGGACCAGGCTCAGGTTCCTTTTGAACCCCGAAGGGTGACCTGAGAGTCGCTGTGATGGGACCATGCTCGGGAGCCTTTAACCCCGGAGGGTGACTTGAGGGTGCTTGGACCAGGCTCAGGTTCCTTTTGAACCCCGAAGGGTGACCCGAGAGTCGCTGTGATGGGACCATGCTTGGGAGCCTTTAACCTCGGAGGGTGACCTGAGGGTGCTTGGACCAGGCTCAGGTTCCTTTTGAACCCCGAAGGGTGACCCGAGAGTCGCTGTGATGGGACCATGCTCGGGAGCCTTTTATTGATGGAGCAAAAATAAAACCGCCTCGGGGGTTTCTTGGCCGGCCCGGGGTGTCTATGATCTCGGGACCACTAAAGTCATTTTGAAAATATTTCGGGGGTCGCTCGGCCGGTCCGGGAATTTGACTCGGAGCCGCCGAGACCATAGGACTTGAACCTCCTCGGAGGTTTCTCACACCGATCCCGGGGTGTCCTTATGATCGTGGGGCTATCGGAAAACTACCTCGGCGGTCGCTTGGCTGGCCCGAGTGGTTTTTTGAGAAATTGAATGAAAAAACTTCTTCTTTATTATTTTTTTTTTGTACAGCATTTCCACAGGGGTTTAGCTCAGGGCCACTTAGGACACAGGGCTTGAACCTCCAGAGGTTTCTTGTGCTGGTCCGGGGTGTCTGTGTCCCTTGGGGCGCTGAGGGGTTAGCAAGTCAAATAAAAAGAAATCTGCTGGATTATATGAAAAGAAACTTTGTTCTCAGAGTGGGGCATACTTAGCTTTCAAGGCTTTTTGCCTTTGCATTATGTTTGGTGTCGATTAAGGGCTTGGGAGCTTTTCTTTTGGAGAAATTGGTCCCCTGCTGCTGACCTGGGTACTTCAGCCCGCTAGTGGTCTGTCCTCGCTTGGGCGTCATCACTTGTCCATTGCTGAGGATGCTAACTCTTCCCTCGTCAGATGTCCACCAGCATCATTTAATATATGAGGGTTTTTTTTTTTTTTCTCTCCCTATTAGTTTCTTCTGCCGCAGTCACAGTATTGGAATCTAGCGACTTTTGGTTTCAGATTCTCGGTTTTTTAAAGTGGTGGAGAAGTTGCAAAGACCTTTTTCCAAAATCTGGTTTCCCTCCCCAAGTAACTAGGAACAATCCTCAGAAGCCTTCAATTGCTCAAAATCTTCTTCGACGTTATGCATGTAAGGGAAATCCTTTGCAAGCTCTCCCACCTCCTCCACAAGCTTGTGTCTACGTACACATGATTTGAGCTCATCCCGCTTTCGATCCAGAGGCTTACGTCCTGACTCCTCTTTCATAGCTTTTCGCCCTTGCGTAGTGTTTTTCCTTTGAAGGAATTGATCACCCTCAGTGCTGAAGTCTGAGAGCAGCTGGAACCGAATCTGCAAGAGGGCTCAGGCTCGGTTTGGCTCTTGGGTGCAATAGACAAGAAGAGAGAGGAACAGAGAGGGTTTTGGTAGAGTCAGTAGTCGAAGCCTTTTATCTTCATCTTTCACCTTGCATTAATTGCATCAACACCTCTTGGCCTACTACCACCAGAAATTAAAATGCCTACAAATGCTTGGAGTGACGGGGTATGGATAATGTCCCAAGTTCGCCCCTTTTGAAAATTATTCTTTTGACCATGTTGCAATCTACCTCCGACTGATTGTTGAACCTTTGACTAAGTTCTTCCAGCCGCCAGTATTGTTCATCCAGATGCCTCCTCATCCCATGATTAAGGTCCTCTCAAGATGACTCAGGAGATGAGAAGAAGAAAGGAGACCGCAGTCTCTTGAAAGCTTCGTAGTGGCGGTACTTAGATGAAGCTTGATGGCGATAAGCTTCTCTATAAGGAGATTTCCCGTAGGTGAATATCTGACTAACTGGTGCAGCTATCACGAGCGATGTGAGAAGCTTGGGCTGCTGCTGAATGTCTACCGAGCATTGCTTCTGCGGCTTATGAACTGCTGCATTCAAGGCTTGAACTTATTGATTGAGGATGGCCAGTTGGTTAATTAGAGCAGTTGAGGTTGGTGGTGAAGGAAGAGCAGAGAGAGTGGTCCTCTGCTGCTCAGTATGATGTGAATGCCCCCCGGCATGATTGGTGAGGACCTTCAGTATGCGCATCGCCACCATGGCTATCTTAAAGGGGACAAAGGCTTATAGCTCAGGAAGACAGAGCTTTCTTTCCTGCAGTGCGTGCCCCCCTACCTGGCGCGCCAATCTGTTGATGCCCGGTCACTTTGAGTTGGCCTCCTTGAGCGTTGACCGTTCCCCCACAGAAATATCGGAGCCCTTCATTTGTCTTCAAAGCCTGCAAGAAGTCCCAAGGCTGGGTATTCCGGCGGGGATCCTCCGATGCTCAAGTTAGTGCTCTGGGCAACAGCCGTGAGCTTGAGAAAGCTCGAAAGAGAAAGAGAGATCCGCCCAGAATGAGTATGTTCCCCCACTTTTTGAGTAACATCTTCTTACCTAATTTATTTACCTTTATACTCTGTGTAACTTGCTTGAGAAGTTTGAATCTTTGTCATCTAGTGGGAATGAGTCACGTGGGGCCTCATGATGGACCATAACTTTTGGGGCTCATTTAGTCTGAGTGGCTGAAGTATCATGATGACTGAGTACTTTTGGTGGGTGAAATGTCAGGGCTGACATCTCTTAGTGGAATGTCAGAGCTTTAGGCGCCATCTCGTCAGAGATAGATGACCACTTAATTATCTCATTAAAGTAAGTGGCCATAATTTATTAATCCAGAAGATGACGTGATGAACAGTCACTGTAGGGCCCATGCGTGTCCGAGCTGGATGCCACTAAGGAAGGGCCGTTAGGGACTTAGGTCCGGCGAGGCCGTTATCGACTGAGGTCGGGGCCGCCTAGGACTGCTCGGGAGCCGCCAAGGGCCTCTTGGGATCAATGTGGCCGCCTGGGATTGTTCGGACCTATGCACGCATGAGGCCGGCTACGATGCTCGTGGTAGGAAATAGGGGCCGCTTGGGACCGGTGTGGCCGCCTGGGAATGCTTGGGGCTGCCGTCATAGGAGTGTCGGGGGCCGCCTAGGATTGCTCGGGAGCCACCTAACTGGGAGAAGCTTTCGGGACCACCTAATATGAAGATGTCCCGAAGTTATTACCGAAGCACATTAACGTGCATGCATGGGGCCAAAAAGGGAGTCAATCGTGGCAACCATAAATGCACGTGGCCTTTATAAGACCATAAAAGCGATAGAGAGTCATCGTCGTGGTGGCATTTGAGTCGTGGTGGCATTTGGAGTCTGAAAACAAAGCGCCTAGGATGACCGCCTAGAAAGGCCGCCTAGGATGGCCGTTGAGGAAGGCCGTTCAGGACTGCCGCCTAAGATGGAAGGCCGCATAGGATTGTTAAAGAGGGCAGTTGAGGAAGGCCGCCGAGGAAGAGGCCGCTTAAGACTTACTCCGCCGTCTCTTTCTCTTCGTGGTCCGTGACTTGACATTGAATGCTCTATTCTATTGAATGCCCTCTAATAAATGCCTTGGAGCGAGGGCCTTTATAAGACCTATAAATGCCTCGGCACATAAATGCCGTTGAGAAGGCCGTCGAGAAAGAGGTCACTTAGAATTGTTGTGAGGAGGGGGCCGCTTAAGATGAAAGGCCGTCTAGAATTATTGTGAGGTTCAAGATGAAAGGCCGCCTAGAATTATTGTGAGGAGGGGGCCGCTTAAGATAAAAGGCCGCCTAAGATTGTTAAGGAGGGGGCCGCTTAGGACTTCTTTCGCCTAGGATGAAAGGCCGCCTAGGATTATTGTGAGGAGGGGGCCGCTCAAGATGAAAGGCTGCCTAGAATTATTATGAGGAGGGGGCTGCTTAAGATAAAAGGCCGCCTAAGATTGTTAAGGAGGGGGCCGCTTAGGACTTCCTCCGCCTAGGATGAAAGGCCGCCTAGGATTATTGTGAGGAGGGGGCCGCTCAAGATGAAAGGCCGCCTAGAATTATTGTAAGGAGGGGGCCGCTTAAGATAAAAGGCCGCCTAAGATTGTTAAGAAGGGGGCCGCTTAGGACTTCCTCCGCTTAAGATGAAAGGCCGCCTAAGATTTTTAAGGAGGGGGCCGCTTAGGACTTCCTCTGCCTAGGATGAAAGGCCGCCTAGGATTGTTAAGGAGGGGGCCGCTTAGGACTTCCTCCGCCTAGGATGAAAGGCCGCCTAGGATTGTTAAGGAGGGCCGTTGAGGAATAGGCCGTAGGATTTTCTTTTGGTTCTGTATCATTAAACGCTGCCCATTGATTTGCCTATGGAACATTAATGACAAAAAGGCGGTCACATAGCTATTTTTCCCACTTATTCTCTCTCTTCATTATGACGGCGCTTATTTCAATAGAGAGCAAAGCTGTGAACGGAATTAAATGCCCGCCGCGCCCTTGAAGAAAAACCCAATAGGCCAGCGAGGCCGCCTAGGAACTAAGCCGCTTAAGAAGGCCGCCGAAGATGACCGCCTAGAAAAATTGTTTAAAAATTTTTATTTTTATTATCCATGGGCCTGTTAACTGGTTCTATCACTATGCATTTGATGCATATGTGCATCAAAGAAAGGCTGATGCACAAAGACTTTTCCTTAGGTTTTACCGCGACGTGGGCATCACTGATCCATGAGATGAACTTGCGTTCTAGTGAAGAACACGTAGTCTTCATCCAATGCAAGATCCACTACAATTTAAATCGCCATCGACTGTTGGCCCCCTGTAGTTCATTATATCCCTGCAGATGGGTACAAAAGGTGCCTTTATGAAGCCCTGTTAATAATCATATTAAATAATATGGACGACCACAGGAAGCATTAAAACGCCACATGGCCATCACCAAGTGTCACAGGATTGACGTACCTTTCCTTCATGCCCAGTTCAACGATGGGATAGGGCTGGTTTAACTTTATCCCCATATATGCTAACAAAGTTTTGATCCTAAATTAATTAAATAATATGTTAAAGTTTAAACTAAGCAAAAAAAAAAAATTTAAATGCTTTTCGCCTAAATTTATTCATCAATAGATGAATTTAAAATTTTATAAATGATATTAAAGCTTATCTATTGATGAATTTCGAATGTTACAAATTGTATCTCTTGGCCCAGATGGCAACCTAAGAGAGAGGGATGAATTAGGTTCTTAAAACTTTCAAAACTTAAAAACTATTTTCCAAGGTAAAGCACAAGAATAGATGATGTGAGTGTAGTACTAAGTATGCTATGCGAAATATAAAAGGTGATGCAGAAAAATAGAGAAGACAAGCACAATAAACACAAGAATTTTATAGTGGTTCGGTGTTAGCTACACCTACATCCACTCTCAAGAAACTCTTGGGCCACACTATAATCACCCAGATTACAGCACAAGCTCACAACTCAAACTTGTTGTTTTACACCGAGATCATAACAAACCCAGTTGGTTTTCACAGGATCACCGGTACAAAACCTTTCACAAGCCTCCCAGCTTATACAAGGCCAAATTGTCTTCCTTGATTCAATCACTTAATTGAATCAATAAGCAAATGTAATGAGGTTATGGTTACAACAGTTATGAAGCTCCATAAATGAGCAAATATTGCAATGTAAGCAAAGTAGAAATAGAAGGAGCCTGATTAAAACATTTATGAAGTTGGGGTTTTCTTCTTTTTCTTTTTTTCCTCAGAAATGATCTTCTTCACAAAGAGCTTGAAGCTTTGAAAGATTCTTTGACGTTAAGGCTTTGGAAAAACTATGGCTCTCTTCTTCTTCTTTTAATTTAATAAAAATCCTTCGAGATTAGCTTTTGAATACTTGGGATTTTCTTAAACTCTGTTTCGCACAGTACGGCTTTCAAATTTAAACACTTTTGTTTTTCTTTTCTCTCTTGTATTTTTTTTTCAAAAACCGTCCTCTGGCCTTCTTTTATAATCTTCCTCCAAATCATCTTTTAGAAGTAAATTAGCTGTTAAAAGTGGTTGAGAAAGTGTTTAGCACGGAAGAGAAAAGAGCCATTGAAATTCGTTGGAGAAATGTCATAGTTTGGAGTCATCTCTGACAGTTCTGGAGTCTGCTCCTGACAGGTTGGAGTCGGCTCGAATGCGGAATGTGCGAAACGTAAAGTTTTGCCGATGGAGGAGTCAGCTCGTGCTGATCGAGGGGTCGACATATTTTCATATAGGAGTCGGCTCGAGTAAGTGCGGGAGCCAGCTCGAATAGAACCCCAAAAAATACACTCTCTGTATAACCGATGGAGTCAGCTCAAGACTATGCAGGAGTTGGCTCCAGCTCGACGTAGAATTGGGAACTTTCTATCTTTCTGGTGGAGTTGGCTCTAGACTCTGCATGAGTCAGCTCGATCGCATGCCAAAAGTGTCAAACTGTGCCGATATGCTCCAGAGTCGGCTCCTTGATTCCAAGAGTTGGCTCTAAATGCTGAAACTTGACACTTAATACTGACATAGGGCCAAACTCAATTTTTCTTGAATTTTGATTGATTAATAATTTAAATTCCTAAAACACTTAATCAAAATCATTAGTAATAAATGGAATATACTCATTACTCATGTGGTTTTTGTTATTCATCAAAATCAATAATTGGATCAACAATCTTTTTCTTTTTGATGATGACAAAAACACAGAGTATATGCATATATATTTAAAGCATAAACTTCAATTTAAGTGACTTTTTAATCAGAAAGATAATAATCAGAATTTCATTTACTGATAGTGTTTTTAGCAATTTCAACTTAAGCATCTTGAGCAATAAACTCATTTCAAATATCTAATTCAAGTATTCTAAGAATTCATAATATTTATTTCAATCAATTCAAATAATCCATCAACAACAGTTCAAATTAGATAAAGCTAGGTTCAAATTAGATAAAGCTCCCTTGAGTAACTGCCCCCACTATATATGTGCATACCAATATATGCATACATAAGTCTCCCCCTTTTTTTTCATCAACAAAAAATTAAGGAAGCATAGGGTAGCCATAGCTTAGGATGAGATTCAAATAAACCAAATTAGAATTGAACATCACAAAATAACTTAGGAGGCCAATCATTTCAATAACATCAGAGAAATTTCATTAAAGCATATGAAAACTTCATAAACATAAGATGATATTACTTGGATTGAGGTACAAGTCAAATGTAAAATATCAAACAACATGTCTTTCCATAAACTCCTAAATACAGTCTAAGATTTCTAAGATAACTATGAAATCCTAAAAATAAACTAGGGTAGGTTTTATAGAGTAGATTTGTTGGCTTGGCTGGATTGGCTGAGGAGGCTGGAGAGGAAGGGAGCATTCACTTTAAAACCTTAGAAGTGTCTTTAACTGCTCCAAAATCTTTCCCATACCATCTTTTTGAATCTTACAAAAATCATTTATCAGCTCTTCAGTCTTCACCACTGCCTTTTCTATGTTGACTTGAAGCTCTACAGTGGACTTGGAGTAGACATCAGAGTCATCAGCAATGCCTTTGATTTTCTTAAAAATATCTTCTAATTCTGTCTTTAAGCTGTCAGCAGAGGCATTGATTGACCTTTCAATTTTTTCTACTTTCTCTTCCAAGAGATAAATTAACTATCTAATTCCCAAGAGTTGATCTCTAATCCTTTCATCTATCTTTACCTCTTGCTCAGCAAGTGTAGATTTGATTATCTCCTTAAATTGTTCTACTTGCTCTGTAGTGAAAACAAGGGAAGAGGCTGTTGCTGTTGCTGGTGGTGCTGAGGATGAACTGGGTCCCAGTGCTGGAAAGGATGGAGCAGGTGCAGAGGGTTCACGTGCTGGTGAGGATGGTCCAGGGGCTGATGCTGAAGGCCCAGGAACGTCCTCTACATCATCATCCATTCTCACCTCTCTGATTAGTTCTGGCATAGCACCAGGTCTTCGCCTTTGCTATTTTTCATTCATCTTCCGGAAGCCCATGCAGTAAAGAGTGAAGATGTTGTAGTAGTCAGTGTGCCTTAGCTTCCTCTCTGGTTCATTCTCCAAAATTTTTACCCCTTGGCTTCTGAAGATCAAAGTCAATACCATTCCATAAAGCAGAGTTGCCCTCTTCTTAATGTAAGCATCGGCCATGTAGTTACACATCATTCCAGGTAAATTGATGGGTAGGCCAATCAAAATACAGTCCATCAGAATGATATCTCTCTTAGACATATACTCAAATCTTTCAGTTTTGAAAATAAAATTCTACTACAAATATTGTGCAAAAGTCTTAGCTCCAGATTGAGTTGGTTTGCATACATATCCTCCAGTTCATTTACTTCTCTTCCAAGCATTCTAGATAGGGCTCCACCTTGATCAAAGTGATGAGTAGCTACAATTCCTTCGGTCAGCATTTCCAGCAAATTACTTAAAATATCTTGATTTATTCGAACTTGAGTTCCTCTGACAAAGCTAATCAGTCCACTATCTTCTCTTCCAACATTACTATAGAATTCTCTAACCATGGCTGGATAAGTGGATACCTCAAGTGAACAAAATCTCTCCCACACCATGTTCCTCAATAAACTTTCAATGTCAAACCCCTCAGAGTCTAGGAAGTGAAAGTCTACCTTTCTCCCAATAGTGATGATAGCTTTCCTAGCCATTGGGTTAAGATGAGACGGGGATGGAGCAGGTATGGCTTCAGGTGTTGAGGTAGAGGATGAAGAAGGGGTGCTGAGTGAAGATCGTCTTGCCGGGCATCATGCAGATCGTCTCCTAGTGGTGATGGAGACTCCAAAAGTAGATGCATGGCACTTGGGGGCATAAAGAATCAATGGAAGTAGATGCACGGCGCTTGGGGGCCATAAGGAATCAATGGATGATGGAATCAAGAAGATTAAGAGGACTGAGAGAGTTAGAGGGAGGTAGGCTTGAGATTTAGAGATGATTGAAAGAGAAAAGAGTCAGCTCAAACCCTAGATAAATAGATTGGGACCACCTCAAGTTGGCACCCACAAAGCCTGGAGTCGGCTCCATACTAATAAAACAATC
Organism: Calamus simplicifolius; assembly: GCA_900491605.1. Taxonomy (NCBI): domain Eukaryota; kingdom Viridiplantae; phylum Streptophyta; class Magnoliopsida; order Arecales; family Arecaceae; genus Calamus; species Calamus simplicifolius. The sequence continues at coordinate 78,529 of UESW01001959.1, read as the reverse complement.
AGTGCTCGAAAGCGAGTTGGCTCGTGCAGTTACGCGAGTCGGCTCCAATGAGTAGATAGAGAGCTATATGGCTCTTGAGTCAACTCCTACTTCAATGGAGTCGGCTCCATGATAGTTCAGTGAAAAAACAAGAGTTTCAATCTCTGAAACTTATCAAGCCAAGCTTAAATACCTAGATAAATTGTCCTTAAAGCATGGGGATCAAAAGATTCAAACATCTAGATGATTTTCCTTAGAATCATAAGAGAATTTTCAAGAAAATTGATTAAAATCTAGATAATTATTCATAGGGGTTTCAAATCTATTCTGATGGATAATACCTAATTCTCCTCTAAGATAATAAAATCTCTCTTTACTTGGGTTTTGTAAATATATCAGCTAATTGATTTTCAATACATACATATTCAAGACAAACATCATTGTTAGCAACAAGTTCTCTAATGAAGTGATGTCTAACCTCTATATGTTTAGTTCTTAAGTGTTGAATTGGATTTTTAGTAAGATTTATTGTATTAGTATTGTCACATCTTATTGGAATCTTATCAAGTGTGATGCCATAATCTTCAAGTTGTCGCTTAATCCAAAGAATTTGAGCACAACAACTTCTAGCTGTAACATATTCAGCTTTAGCAGTTGATAATGCAACTGAATCTTATTTTTTGCTAAACCAATAGATTAAGTTACTGCTCATGAATTGGCATGCACCACTCGTGCTTTTCTTATCTAGTTTATAACCAGCAAAATCAGAATCAGAATATGTAATCAAATCAAATGGTGAGTCTCTAAAATACCATAATCATATATTTTTTGTTTCACTTAAATATCTGAAGATTCTTTTTTTAACAATTAAGTGAGACTCTCTAAGATTAGATTGATATCTAGTACATAAGTATACAACAAACATAATATTTGGTCTACTAGCTGTTAAATAGAGTAGAGAATCAATCATACCTCTATAAATCTTTTGATCTACTTTATTACCATCTTCATCCTTATCGAGTTTGTATGAAGGACTCATTGGTATATCAAGAGGTTTGACAATTTTCACACCAAACTTCTTAAGAATTTTTTTGTGTACTTTGTTTGGTTAATAAAATCCCTTCTCTCTTTGTTTGATATGAAGTCCAAGAAAGAAATTCAGTTCTTCCATCATGCTCATTTCAAATTCTTCCAGCATTAACTTGGAAAATTCTTGACAAAGAAGATTATTAGTAGCATCGAATACTATGTCATCATCTACATAAATCTATACAACTAATAAATTCTTTTCTCTTCTTTTCAAAAACAGGATTTTATCAACATTACCTCTAGAAAAATTATTTTCAATCAGGAATTTACTAAGTCTATCATACCAAGCTCTAGATTCCTGCTTTAAACCATAAAGTGCTTTATGTAGTTTAAAGGCATGATTTAAAATTTTGTGATCTTCAAAATCAGATGGTTGTTCAACATAAACTTTTTTATTTATAAAATTATTTAAAAATATACTTTTTACATCCATCTGAAATAAGTTGATATTCATGCAATATGCAAATGCAAGTAATAAATAACCTTATAGCTTCTAATCTAGCTACCGATGCAAAAGTCTCATCAAAATCAATACCTTCTTCCTGATTATATCCTTTTGCAACCAATCTAGCCTTATTTCTAATAACAGTGCTATCTTTATTTAACTTATTTCTAAATATCCATTTGAATCCTATAACCGGATAATCTATGGATCTATCAACTAAGGTTCATAATTTATTTCTAGTGAACTGATTTAATTCTTTTGCATAACTAATATCCAATAACTGTCCTTCTCAGCTTCTTCAATGGTTTTGGACTCTATATGAGACACAAAAGCAAGATGATTATTGATATTTCTTATAGATGATCTAGTTCTTACATCTTGAGATGGATCACCTATGATTAGGTCCTTTGGATGACCATAAGTATATTTTCAATCTCTAGGTAGATCCGTATCATTATGAGTGGTGTCAACATCATTATCCTTAGCTAAGTCATCATTCTTAGCTTTAGGTTCATGATCTGAAGATACATCAAAATTCAGTTTTTCAAAGTTTCTTCCAAGGATATATCTTTCTCGTCATCTTTTTTTTCAGAACTCGATGTTAAAGACTCATCAAACACTACATGAATTGACTTTTCTACAATCAAATACCTCTTGTTGAATACTCTATATGCCTTGCTAGATGTAGAATATCCTAAGAAGATATTTTCATCCGACTTGGCATCAAATTTTTCTAAATTATCCTTCTTATTGTTATGAATGAAACATCTACAACCAAATGCATGAAAATAGCTAATATTGGGTTTTTCATCATGCCATAGTTCATAGGGTGTTTTATTGAGAATAGGTCTAATTAGGACTCTATTTAGGATGTAACATTCTGTGTTTATAGCTTTCTCCTAGAAGTATTTATGGAGTTGGCTCTCACATAGCATGGTAAGGGCCATGTCCTCTATAGTCCTATTCTTCCTTTTTATTACCTTATTTTGCTAAGGTGTCCTAGGTGCTAAAAAATTATGATGGATACCATTTTTAATGCAAAAAAATTTAAATAAATAATTTTTAAATTTAGTCCCATGATTACTTTTAAGAGACACTATGGTAGTATTTTTCTCATTTATGACTTTCTTGAAGAATTTTAGAAAAATCAAGAAAGTCTCATCTTTGTGAGCTAAAAGCATTACCTAAGTGAATCTAGAGTAATTATCTACTATCATAAGGCCATATTTCTTTCCTCCTAGTGATGCGGGATGTACCATGCAAGAGATTAATGTAGAGTAATGATTCATATTTTAAGGTGCTTTACTTTCCAAAATGAGTAAGAATAAACTAAGAATGAATATACGAAGAGTAAAGTAACTACCCGCAGAACATGATTCATTAAGTAATAAAGAAAATATGATTCTAGGGTTGAGAAACCACTACTTAGAATATGCTCTTTCTTCAATAAAATAAAACTTATGAGAAGGGATGGGTCTAATTACCAGACAATGATGGTCTTTATCCTAAAAAATTGGATCACACAGCTCTCAAGATGAGTGCCTGAAAGATGAAGCTATGCTACCACAGATGTTTCAACTTTCCTTCAGATGGTTCTGGAGACAAGGAGGACTTCATCTAAGGATTGTAGCATCTTGGCATCTTGGGGTTGGGATGCTTGGAACAGATGTTGGAACGGGTATTTGTTGGGCCTCTTACCCTCTCCCTCAATGCTCAAGAGCATAGAAAAATGGAAGAAGAAGACTTTTTTTCATTAATCATCAATTGTTC
>UESW01001959.1:32746-70246 GCA_900491605.1 Calamus simplicifolius | reverse complement strand
AATAGAAAACATCATTATCACTCAATTTTTTAACAAAAAAATTATTAATTAATTTTTATTTCTTATAAGATTTGTATCCCAAACTAGCTTTATCAAAAACAGCTCTTTGATTATTCAAAAGCAAATTGAGTCTTTTCGAGCTATAAGTAAATTTATCAACTATATACTTATATTTTTTAAATTTATTTTTTTACTTTTGATTTTTAGTAAAATCATATTTTTCTCCTTTTCTAAGTCTTGCTTTTCAAATTTTAGCTTTTCAAGCTTAATGGTAGATTCATCTTTCTTTTTAGAAGTTCTTGATTTTTAGTTTTCAAAACCTTGTTCTTTGTTCTTAGAACTTTAAAATCACTAAGTAATTCATTAAAAGTTTATCGAAGGTGAAATCATAAGTACAGCTTTCAGAATATACCTCTTCCTTATTGGCCATTAGACATATGTTTGCAACTTCTTATTATTCTTCTTCAAATGACGATTCATCGCTGTTACTCTATGTTGCAATATAAGCTTTGTGTCTTTTTATATCCCTTTTTGAGTTGAGAATATTCAAATTTGTAATGTCCAGACTTTTTGCACTCATAGCAAATCATGGGATCCTTCTCCTTCTTCTTATCTTTCTCCTTATCTTCTTCCATTTTGACACCAGTTTTTTTTTTATATATGAAATGGCCTCTTTTTTTGCATAAATTTTTTAAACTTTCTTGCAAGAAGAGCGGTGTCTTTATCATATTCATCTTCTTCACTGCTGCTCTTCTCTTTTTCAGCACTTTTAGTGCTATAGTCTTTTTCTTCTTCACATCTTCTTCTAAATGTTGCTTCATTATGAGTTCATGGGTCATGAAGGATCCAAGTAGCTTCTCCAAAGATAAACTGTTTATATCTTTGGCTTTTTGGATAGCTGTTACTTTAGCTTTTCATACTCTTGGAAGGGACCTAAGAATTTTTCAAATAAGCTCTAAGTTAGTATAGGTCTTTTTAAGACTTTTTAATCCATTCACTATGTTGGTAAATCTGGTGTACATGCAAGTGATGGATTTATTCTGATCCATGTTAAAAAGTTCATATTTATGCACAAGAATGTTGATCTTAGACTCTTTAACCTGGTTGGTACCCTTATGTGTAACTTCCAACTGATCCCATATCTCCTTGGCTGAGATGCAAGTAGATATTCTATTGAATTCATTTGCATTCAAGGAGCAATATAAGACATTCATGGCTTTGGCATTGAACTGGGCCATTTTTTGATCATTTTTATTCCAATCCCTTTTAGGCTTAGGAATAATAGATCCATCTACTATGTGTGTGAGAGTGCTAGGATCATTGATAATGACACTCCATAAGTCATAATCCAAAGCTTGAATGAATATTCTCATTCTAGCTTTTCATTATGAGTAGTTAGTGCTATTAAACAATGATGGACGATTAGTGGATTATCCCTCTAAAAAAGAAGAACTAACTTGAGTTGCCATTTGGATCTTTAGCTCTTGATTGTTAGATCAAGGAAGGATAAGCACTAGCTCTGATACCAACTGTTAGTCCGAATGGCAACACAAGAGGGGGGATGAATTAGGTTCTTAAAACTTTCAAAACTTAAAAACTATTTCTCATGGTAAGGCACAAGAATAGATGTTGTGAGTATAGTGCTAAGTATGCTATGCAGAATATAAAAGGTAATGTAAAAAAATAGAGGAGACAAGCTTGACAAACACAAGGATTTTATAGTGGTTCGGTGTTAGCTACACCTACATCCACTTTCAAGAAACTCTTGGGCCATACTATAATCACCCAGATTACAACAGAGTTGTTATTTTACACTGGGATTACAACAAACCCAGCTGGTTTTCATAGGATCACTAGCACAAAACCTTTCACAACTGTCTTCCTTGATTCAATCCCCTGATTGAATCAATAAATAAATGAAATGAGGATATGGTTACAACAGTTATAAAGCTCCACAAATGAGCAAATATTGCAATGTAATCAAAGTAGAAATAGAAGGAGCCTGATTAGAAGATTTTTGAAGTTAGGGTTTTCTTCTTTCCTTCTTTCCCTCAGAAATGATCTTCCTCACGAAGAGATTGAAGCTTTGGAAGAATTAGGGCTCTCTTCTTCTTCTTTTGATTTGATAAAAATCCTTCGAGATTGCTTTTGAATACTTGGGATTTTCTTAAACTTTGTTTCGCACAATAGGGCTTCAAATTTGAACTCTTTTCCTTTTCTTTTCTCTCTTGTGTTTTTTTTTTTTTCAAAACCGTCCTCTAGGTTTCTTTTATAATCTTCTTCCAAATCCTCTTTTAAAAGCAAACTAATCATTAAAAGTGGTTGAGGAAGTGTTTAGCACAATAGAGGAAAGAGTCGTTGAAATTTGTTGAAGAAATATTAGAGCTTGGAGTCATCTCTGATAGTTCTGGAGTCCGCTCCTAATAGGTTGGAGTAGGCTTGAGCAGACCTAGAGTCGGCTCGAACGTGGGATGTGCGAAACATAAAGTTTTGCCTGTGAAGGAGTCGGCTCATGCTGATCGAGGGGTCGACATATTTTCATGCGAGAGTCGGCTCGAGTAAGTGTGGAAGCCAGCTCGAATAGAGAACCCCAAAAAACACACTCTCTGTATAACCGATAGAGTTGGCTCGAGACTCTACAGGAGTTGGCTCCAGCTCGACGCAGAATTAAGAACTTTCTGTCTTTCTGGTAGAGTCAGCTTCAGACTCTACAGGAGTTGGCTCGATCGCGTGCCGAAAGTGTCAAACTGTGCCGATATGCTCCGAAGTCGGCTCCTTGATTCCAGGAGTCGACTCTAAATGCTGAACTTGACACTTAATACTAAACATAGGGCCAAACTCAATTTTTCTTAAATTTTAATTGATTAATAATTTAAATTTTTGAAACACTTAATCAAAATCATTAGTAATAAATGGAATATACTCATGTGGTTTTTATTATTCATCAAAATCAATAATTGGGTCAACAGTATCAAAACTAACATAATATATAAAAATTGATGAAAAAATAGACTATCCATATGACGATAATAGAGTCTCATTATATTGTGAATCCATCCTTATAGCATCAATGATTCGGCTTAGACTTAAACATTGGATAGAAAAGAAAAGGTTTAAGTGCGTATAAATCAAGTCCATCTAATTGTTATGGACACGTAGTTTTAGCCCACAAAAAAATTAATTATACCAGTAGGTGGGCTTAATGCATTCTCTCCATTTTGAACATTTATTTTTCTACAAGATATAATGATATTATCTTTTTTTATTACTTTCTTTTATATAATTTTTTAATCTATCTTTTTTATATATAATAAAACATTTTTTTGTACCATTGCATCTATATCTTTACGTTGCAAATTATAATTCCATTGTAGACTTGTTGGGGATTGATTAATTTATTGATTCAATCAATTTGATCAATTTAAAGAAATAATCAAACCATCCTCAACCTTTTCTTTTGGTCTATTAACTCATTATTATTATATTATTATAATAGTATTTAGTATGGCTATAATATCAATATATCAGTATTTAATATTATATTATATCAATATGCAAATATTAAAATCAATATACTCATAATATATTACATCTTTCTTGTATATTTATATTTAATTTTATATTAAGATATTAATATTACAATAAAATAAAATATTGTAAACCGACATTGGAAGCATCAACTTGTCTTTTTTGAAAAATATGATTAAAATATTTTTTTCATTTTGATAATTAGCATTATTTATTATTTTTAAAATAACATAGTTATTTAAAAATACTCTATATCGTAAACAAATGAAAGATTTGGGTATTGCAAAGACAAATTTGATCAATATGGAGAAGAATTATCCTTTGAATATTTATTCTCATATTTCATCCTAACATCATTTCTCATCCTTGAAATGCATTTAAATGGAACAACAATAAAATCATAGTCATTACACGAATTATAACATTAATTTTAAACAAAACTAAGACCCAGTTCCCCCACACACCTAGCTAAATCATGGAACAGCAGCAACATATCCATCAGTGGTTCAGTTGAAGCCATTTTTCACACAAATTAAGCTAATGCTCTTAGATTCTAGCTTTGCTTTGGTCAAGGAAAGAGAACATATGCACCGCCTGCTGGATTATTCTAATATGATGGTCATATTTTTATCATGAAACACATCATCAGAAAGTAAATTTTCTAGTGATGGCATGTCCCATGCATGACCTAGATTGGGAGACCTTTGAATCTTGTGTACCCTGATATATTTAAATAGGAAAATGGAGAAAATTTCATGAAAATAGAAGACAATGGTTCCAATAGGAAACAAGAACCAGCAAAGTTAACCTAATCGATTGGGACCAACTATTAATTATTCTTCACCATTTGCATCCTTCATGAGAGGCATTTCATGCTCTGATCTGCTTATCCTGTTGATTCCTTTTCACAACATCTTCTTTGTTTTTTCTCTATCATAATTCTTTGATGCAAATGTCCTCCTAAGCTAGGTTCCTAGGTCCTGTTGCTCTCGCTCTACTTTTTTTTTTTTTTTGTTCTTCATCTTGGTTTCCTCAGAAACTCCCCATTTTCCAAAAGGAAAACATATCAGAAAGATGGGTTCCGTTAGCGCATGATACTTCTTCCCAGACTAAGAGGTCAGAAGTTTGTTGTCATGAAGCTTTCATCATACTATTTCTCTTTCCAGGGGACAATCCAGACGAAGCATTGCAATAGAGCAAAGAACATGAGATTTTAAACTTCTTCCCTCCTGAGAGGAGAGACCAAACTCCCATGGGCAGCAGTCCAGCCTTTGGAATATTAAGCAGTTGCCTAAGTCCTAACAATCAGCAATAGCTTGTTCCAGCCTTCTTTTCTTTCTTTCTTTCTTTCTGTCTTTCTTTCTTTTTGAGTATTGTGTTGAGTAATGTATCATTCCTTCTCAGTTCCCAAATAAATATAAGTAAATTACTGAAAATAAAAAGAGATATAAATGTTCATTTTGAACTAGTTCTTGGCCCTGTAGTTGTTACAATTTGAGATATATAAACCCACCATAAGTAATTCACTGAACATATATAAAGGACATGCAAGGACTCAGCCAGGGCAATGCAACGCATCTCTGGATCAAGACACAGCAATAACAGTTTTCATGGTCTTGTTAGTCCTGCACATTTGGTCATAATAAACATTAGGGATGATATCTATCAACTCTTTTCGATTAAAAAAATAATAGAGCAAGTACAGTATTACTATATATTTTTAGAAAGAAGTGCATACATACATACATACTGCTTAATAGGATCATAATTCATAGACAAGGATTTGGCCATATGTCACCCAAATATAAGAAATGAATAGCCAGAGAAATTTGTCAATAGATCAAACAAGTTTTCCTTTTTACTATCCACTTCTTGTTAACATCTTCATTAGAATGTGACTGTGACAAGTTGATCAGCAAGAAATTCCAGACTGATTAACTTAATTTTGTTAGGTAATATGCAATCTGAGACGAATGTCAGGTCTCTAGCTTGTTGAGTTTCTTTAAATGCTGTCAACAGAATTCATTAAGATATAAATATTAGGTGGTGTTCAAATGTTTTTGACTTCCAAAATCATTTTTTGTTATTTTTCCTTATTTTAGTTGCTGCAAGAATCTTGATAGGAATATCAATTGAAGTGTCTTAAAAGATTCATGCTCACAAACCATCATCACATCCTCCCATCATTTGGTCTCGCGTATCACTGTTGCTCAAACCAAATTGTCTAGAAAAGTCTAGAAATTCCACCAGTTCACATATGGGTGAATTATTTTCAAAACATAGTCGCCAATTATTTTTTATGCTCCCATCGATCAAGCTTCATCCATGAAGCTAAATGGAATGTGGCTTTGGGGCCTCTATGGAAGTTGCTTTAGGAAACTATTGTTAGAAGACAGGGAACTGAGATGACATAAACAATTGGTATCCATTAAAGCTTTAAAATCTATATTCCATTAATCTAGTTTTAAGGACAACTCAAACATTAAAAAGCTAAATTATACAATTAACTAACAAATTTTCTATGAATAACTCAAATATTTAAAAGTACACTTCTAACTTGATAAAAATATTGGCTATCCTATATATTCAAAACCCATGCAAATTTCATGAAGCTATATCAGAATAGATAATCTGTATCAGCATAACAAAAACAAAACACAATCAGTAAATCTGAGCCCTTGATTGAAATTGGCAGCATCAACAGCATTAGCATCATAACACCCACAGGACAGGCAAAAATATAAACAAATAATTGCAGTAACATTAAAAGAAGGCAAATGGTTATGAGGATACCTTTACACTGCCACCTTCCTCTTCTCAATGTTTTATGGAGTGTCCAAATCAATATATCCTTCTATGGAATAATGAACATCATCCTTTCCTGTTATCATTTCCTAGATAGCAATCACAATGCCCTCTGGTCTGAAAGTAACTGGAACCTTCTTGTGAGAAAGCCCGAGGTTTTTAATTTCTGATTGAATCTGTGGTTGCAACGCATCCAACACTCACATCGCCAAGCCAAATTTCATACTGCGGAGCTCTCATCACTGCATCAAAGCCATTCTTATTCTCTAATTTCAGGTGAAAAACTGCTATAGTTTCCTGGAAGAACAACTTCTGAAAACATATCTCTTCAAGAACAACTGCTGGCTTGTGTGAAAGAAAAAATTTTACCTGCTTAATTAAAAGACTCAGCTGTTTGTGATAATTTGAACTGGAATTTTGCAGTCTGTTTAAAGTCTAGTTTTCAGTGTTGAGAAGATAGAGAGGTGGCAATGGTTGATGGTATAATTAAACAGGACAAGTAATCAGGCAAACAAATGAACGAGGACAGCTTCAAAACTACTACGTAAGCGTACAATCATATAGAGAAAAACGAGTTTTTAGCACACAGAGAGTTTAGATTTGGACTTGAATTGTTTGAGAATAGCTAAAATCAGATACAAGTTATGTATGTATGTATATATGTATGTGTATGTATATATATATATGTGTGTGTGTGTATGTGTGTGTGTATGTGTATATATATATATATATATATATATGTATGTATGTATGTATAGTGAGGGAGGAAGGCGAGAACCAATGTTTTGAAAACTGGACTGGACAATGAACCAGTTTGACATTTGGGTCGTGTGTCAATCGGTTCGACAGGATGATATCATAATTAATTTTTAATTTTTAATTTAATAATATAAAAATAATAAAATTTAAATATGTTATCACCCTTTCAGGTGTCTGGTTATGCTAACAGGATGAGAAATGCTTTGTGAAACTTCAATGGAAAATTAAGCAGGAACTGCCGGTCAGAGTTGTTCTATAAAACTTCAATATCAGCTGCCCATAAACTTCAGAAATTTAAAGACTGAGAGCGTTCCATGATTGTGGCTCTTTTACATACCCATCTCGCATGAGTGTGAACTGGACCATAACCAGCAACAGAACTGTATTCATTGAAGTACTGTGGAACTGATAGACCCATAAAAACAGAGAATCCCAAGATGAATTTTTTTTGGAAGCCGTTGACATTACAGAACTGAAGAAAACTGAGACCTGCAGCACCTGTGTATGCTTGCCAACATCATTTTATGATCAACAAGATTATATAAATATAACCGCATGTGAAGACTTCGTTATGGATTAATGATAAGCTATTTTCAACACCTAGTACTTACCAACATATGCAAAGAAGAGGCAATACAGAGCTAGAACTTCAATATCAGCTACTTAAATTTCCCTTTCCTGATCACATTAGAAATATTTATTGTCTGTTTCGTTGCCAGCTCACATGAGTTAGCCAAGTTGCATTAGAAATTTAAGCCAGAACTTCATGCCCACCAATGATGGCCTTTGCCTGTCTTTTTGCCAGGTCTGACTCTGCCGTGGATGTGGAATGATTCGCTTAACAGAGTCCCCAATCTAGTTTGAAACTTCATTAGTGAGTAATTCAAATCAATAAAACTAATAAGATTAATTAAAAAATATAATGACAATATTCAACAAGAATAAGCATGATGCAAAATGATACTTAAAAAGTTATAATATCCAATAAGAATATAAGATAATAAAAATAATAATCTATGAATAATTTAACATTTCACAAACCAACATACTAAACATCCAATTGTTTACAAAACAACATATCAATAATCCAAAATATTGAAAGTTATTTGATAAAAAGTTCAACATTGTTATTTAATTTTTTGAAGGAGGTGGTAGCCAATCCTCTTCATCCAACTCATTGCCACTCATTCTATTTCATCAATTATTACATTATCACCATCTTCAATACCATCAATTATTCTTCACTATCTAAAAAAAAAATTAATCAAAATATGTTTATTTGAATATCAACAAGCATTAACTATTCCAAGATTAACTTTGGTCATGTAAATTGATTCATCATCGTCTTTTTTGGTTGCTCTTCCATCATATTTTCTAATTCCTCATAGTCAAGCTCTCCTTTACTTCTTCTTCCACCATCCAAAACTTAGTTTTCTCAATTGACTCATAATCAATTGGATCATAAGGTTTATTTCTCGAATTGAGCCTGTTAATTATAGTTAAGATCAAATCAATATTGCAAGAAACAAATAGAAAGAATATTTTAACAAATAAAACATACACTAGAAATAATAAATTATTTTGTACCTATTTTGTAAACACAAATTGTAGTGAACATATACCAAGTCATTAAGTCTTTCATGCTCCAATCTATTTTTTTTTGTATGTATATGTTCAAATACACTCCAATTATGTTCGCATCCGAAAGAAGCAGCAGTTTGGCTAAGTCTAATTGCTAGCTTTTGCAAATTAGGAGTATCACAACTAAAGAATCTCCACAACTCATCTATATAAAAAGAAAAGAAATATTATATTAATATATTAAAGTAACTATAAAAATGTAAAAAAAATTAGCTTTATTCTTACCTGGATGAGTAGTCTTAAAAGTAGTATATGCAAGTGATTTACTAAAAGTCTTCAATCTATCCCTATATATTGTCATTTCATCCATTAATAGGGATGATTTAAACAAAGTTTGCTTTTCAACCATCTCAATAATGCCATGAAGAACCTTCAGTTTTTGCACAAGTTTTGTTCATCATATAAAAATGCCGAATTCAACCATTATGCCAACACATGAATCCTTTTACGCAATGTCTTATGCCAATAATCTTTGATAATAGTAGTATAAGGCTTATACAAATTCTTCTTATTCTTAAACAATTCCTTGATACATTTTTAGCCCTATATATCCCATCATATACATAACCGATAGTCGGCTTCTCATCGGAATCATAAATCCGTAATAAACGTATCAATTGACCCATAATATTCACTATGATTAAACAATTCTTTAAAAAAGTTTTATTCAAGATAATTTGCTTCAATTCTCTACCTTTTAACAACATAAGAATTTTTTTAAAGTTCAAACAAATGACCAAAGCTTGTAAGTAGTCCTTATGATCATGCAAACTCTTCAATACAAGAAAAGTGGTGGTAAAGCAAATAACTTCAGGATGAACAATCTCTGTCCAATTTAGTTGTTTTCTTAACCAATTCAAAATCTACTTATGATTGTAGACAAATACAGTTATCTTTGAAGCAAGAATGGCCAAGCTTTGCATGTAGGCATTTCTGCAATGTCTTTCATAATCAAGTTGATGCAATGGGTTGCACATGAAGACCAGTAAATATCAGGATATTTCTTGTGAATCTTCTTCCCAACTGCCTTATAATTAGCTTCATTGTTTGTCACTATATAAACCATATTTTGTGGACCAACCATTTCAATAAATTTAGAAAATAAATTGCATAATGCGTCTGCATCTGTAGTAAAATCTGAAGCATCAACTGATTTAATGAACAAAAACCCTTTAGGACAATATACCAAAAAATTGATCAATGGCCTTTGCCTTATGTCAGTCCATTCATCACCCATGATAGTACATCCTGTTTCAGCCCATGTCCTTCGAAAAGCATCAATAGTCATCTTGATTTATTGCTTGCAATCTCTCAATAAGTTTACTCTCATTACATGATAAGTAGAAGCTTTATATCCATGGCCCATGCTTGCTATTTTATCAACCGCAACTTAATTCACAGCTTTCAATAGAATACATGCATCATAAAATCACATAGCAAACGCCATATCAGTATCATGTCATCTCTCTTTACTTTGCATGGCAGCCTTTATGCTAGGTTTGGTAGAATCATTTGTTTTATATTTGAAATAAGCTTCAATATTATTGGTAGCTTTTCTCTTTCCTTTTGAGGATGCACCGACACCAATGTTAGTTTTTGCTACTTTAGGAATCTCTTGAACATCATCACCTTCAAATTCATGGATTGATTTACTATATGGACTTATATCTGATAGAGATATAGACTAAAGATATGCTTTATATTATGTCTTTACATTTTAATGAGAATTCATTTTGAGCAATGTGTGCCATTTACTATATATGTGCATGTGTCTAGTATTTACAAAGAGTATTTGATCTAGTGTGTAGAGTACGGCTTACACACAGAAGACTAGATCATCGGTTCTTTTGGAATACAAGTTTATTGTTCACAGTTTTAGATGGAATTGGACACACCATCAGTAGAACTGTAGCACAAATTTTTAGTAGGTCTGTCTTGACTACGGGGAATGGTTTATTCTAACTATTTGTGCTAGTACACTTTGTGTGTATTGAACAGGACCCAGTTGAGTTAATTATTTTATACTGACTTTATAAAATAATTTAAAACTCATGAATATTATGATTACTTATGCTCTTAATCCGAATTCTATTTCTAGACACGTGTATGTAGTGATTATTGCTTTGATTACACATAGAGTGAGATTCTATATGAGTCAATAAACTCAGTGGGTTGGGCAATAACATTATATATATGGTGAATATTAATAGTTGAAGGAATCCACGTCCTGTTAATTTGGATTGATGATATCCCCTTGAGAAAGCTTATAAGTTTTGATTGTATCAAATCTTGCAAGTGGATTTTGAATCCGATACATCAAATAAGTTAAGTGGATAAGTCTCAAGGATAATAAAGCCAATTAAATTATATTATCAGTAATTAAATTTAATTGGTGGATATCTGTAATCTTAACATGGGGAGATAATAAGTATTTAATATTAAGGCTCGAAAATATAAATTCGAATATGATTAGGAGTACAATTATAATTCTTTAGTGGAATGAATTGTAATTTACGTAATTGAATCCTAACCCGGGGTAGGATTGGGAGATTTAATTACGTGGGAAGTCCTTTTCATATTTGCCTATTGGTCCCTGTTGTAGCCCTATAAATACCCTCTCAGTTGGTTGCTAGGGTTAACGTTTTGATAAAAAAGAAAAACAAGAAACCCTAGGTCGGCCGAGAGATCCCACCATCTTGTGAGAGAAGGAAGGTATTTTCGGGAATACGGCGGAAGGCTAAAAGGTTGAGGTCGAGCAATCGAATCAAGTGTTCCAAAGTTCAAATCTGAAGGTATGATCTTATACTCATAGATTAGAACGGTAAAAGTTTTTTGTATTACTCATATACGCTATAGCCGTGATCTTGGGGGTATTCCGCGCTCCCCAACAGTGGTATCAGAGCCACGGCTGATACTGTATATGAATAATGCGGCCATGTTCTCCATTAATCGGAATATGCATGCGTGGGATAGATCGTGCTTGCTGCTAACGTTGTTTTGCAGGTTTCTATCCTGTTATTATGGTCACATGAATGTATGTGTTTTGATTTGATATTGCTTAGATCTGTTTTGTGAACTCCGGTTTAAGGAGGCGTAGGATCATTGTAATATTTCATAGCATGTATGCTCCGATTTTTTGAGAGCTTTGTGATTGTAAATACGTAGCATGTGAACTCCTATATGGAGGCATAGGATTTTTGTAATCTGGTGCGGCTCTGATGGAGGAAGAAGACCTGCTGCAAATTGCAGGATAGGATTCTAAGGAGAATCCGTTGCAGATAGGATTCTAAGGAGAATCCGTTGCAGATCACGATTCTAAAGGAAAATTAGCGTCGATCCCCGCTGGGGGCCAGCCCCCAGACCCCCGTATGCGAAGCGGCAAATCGTCGAGCAAAGTAGCAATCATGGTGCAACGGGGATCTTCATCTGCGTGAAGAATTTTGACCATAATAACAGGGATTTTATTTATCTTGTTTATATTGGTTATGTTGCATACTTGATTGTTTATCCTTTTGTTCTTATGTCTATAACTAGGAGAACATGGTTAATTGGATAATCACTTGCTGTTTGTGTTTTGAATTTATAAGATAATCAAACACAAGTTTTATAACCCTCAAAATATTGTTTAAATAACTAAGTGGGAGAGGGAATTAATCACATTTAAATCCCATGGTCCCATCACTTGTTTATTGGTGAGGTAGTTAATTTCACGTGTTAGCATTAGTGCTTTCCTCCCCATAGGATGAAATTGATTGCCAGCTCACCAAGAATAATCCCTAGTAGTTGTTAATGTTGGATTACCTCTCCATCTGAGGGATCCACCATGGGACAATGGATCTAGGATTGAGTGATGGTATACACTTAGGTATAAATATTGGTATCCTCCCCATCGGAGTCACTACAAATATTTATATGACCAAAGTTAGCCAGCTAATTAATTTTACTTGGTATGTTACCTTTTACCTAGATAGTAAAATTAATAGGTTTTATCTGTCTAGATAAATGATGAGTAGTAGACGTCCTCCCATCGAGGCATACTATTCAAAATGTACTAGGCTGCTGGCAAATTCTTTTATTATGTAGTGGTTGAGGGGCCCTACTTATAATTTTGAATTTAAAGTTTATTGCTCATTATATCTTATTTGATGTATGAATGATTCTCAGGATTAAAATGTCTTCTTTCAATCCACTTGCTGTGATACTCAAAGAAAACAAATTGACTGGTCCTAATTACATTGATTGGAAAAGAAACCTGGATATAGTGTTAACTGCAGAAGGGTACAAGTATGTGCTCACTCAGGTCTGTCCCAGAGCCCGGTGAAGGGGCTCAGATGAGGAGTCCCAAGCTTACCGTAAGTGGGTTAAGGCTGATGAGATGGCGCGGTGTTACATATTGGCATCTATGTCAAATGTTCTGCAACATCAGCATCAATCTATGCCCTCTGCCTATGACATGATGTTCAACCTCAAAGAAATGTTTGGGGATCAGAGTCGTGCAGCTAGGCAGACTGCGATGAAAGAACTGATGAACACTAATATGGCTGAAGGAACTCCTGTCAGGGATCATGTTCTAAAGATGATTAGTCTTCTGAATGAACTGGAGATCCTTGGAGCGGAGATGGATGGGGAAACCCAGGTTGATATCATTCTCCAGTCCCTACCTGATTCTTTTAAGCAGTTCTGCCTAAATTACACCATGAACAAAATGAATTTTTCACTGGCAGAGCTACTTAAAGAACTTCAGGTAGCAGAGAGTTTCATTAAGAAGCCTGCAGTTGCTATGGTTACTGAAAAAGGTTCTTCTTCGAAGTCTCATGCTAAGAAGAAGAAAAAGGTTCAGAAAAAGAAACAGCATCAGGCCCCACAGCCCAATGGGGAAATAAAAAAGAAGGGAAAGTGCTTCGTCTGCAAGCAGCCAGGTCACTGGAAGCAGCAATGTCCAGTTTGGCTTGCCAGGAAACAGGCTAGAGGTATATCTCATTCACTTGTAGTTGAAACTTGTTTAGTGCTGTTATCTACCAGTGGCTGGTGTGTAGATACGGGAGCCACTAATCATGTTTGCAATTCTTTGCAGGGGTTCCAGCAGACCCGGCAGCTAAGTGATGGGAGATTTACATATTTCTGGGAGATGGCACGAGAGTGTCAGTAGTTGCAGTGGGAGATTTTAGCTTTTCTTTTAGTAGAAATAGAATTTTAATATTAAAGGACTATTTTTTTGTACCTTCAATTAGAAGGAATTTAATTTCAGTTTCTAAGTTGGTTGATGATGGATATTCAGTTTATTTTAATGACTCCGTTGTTATTAAGAAAAATAAACATTTTATCTGTTCTGGTACATTGGTGGATGGTCTTTATATTATTAATCCTGTTTCTCCTACTGTGCAACTAAATGAAGTGAATAACTATAATAGACCATGTAAGAGAAAACATCCTTCTGAAATGAATCAAACTTATCTTTGGCACTTGCGCCTAGGTCATATAAATCTAAGACGGATTTCTAGACTGGTTCAAGATGGACCATTAGGTTCATTGGAAGTAGAGGCACTACCGGTCTGTGAATCTTGCTTAGAAGGAAAAATGACCAAGCGGCCATTCTCGGCCAAAGGCAATAGAGCTAAGGAGATATTAGAATTGGTTCACTCTGATTTGTGTGGCCCAATGAACATCCAAGCTAGAGGTGGTTTTGAGTACTTTGTCACTTTTATTGATGATTACTCAAGATATGGGTATATTTATCTGATGCGCCGTAAGTCTGAATGCTTTGAAAAATTTAAAATTTTTAAGGCAGAAACGGAGAACCGTCATGGTAAAAATATCAAGACACTACGATCCGATCGTGGTGGCGAGTACCTCTTAGGGGAGTTCACAGATTACTTATTAGATGCTGGGATTGAATCCCAGTTATCTGCACCTAGTACGCCACAGCAGAATGGTGTAGCTGAAAGAAGGAATAGGACTCTTATGGATATGGTTAGATCTATGATGAGTTATTCAGACTTACCTATTTCGTTTTGGGGATATGCATTAGAGACAGCTGCATATATTCTTAACTTGGTACCATCTAAGTCAGTACCTAAGACACCCACAGAACTGTGGACTGGGCGCAAGCCTAGTCTAAGACATGTTCGGGTTTGGGGTTGTCCAGCACATGTACTAAAAGGTAAACCAGATAAGTTGGAATCAAGGACAGATGTATGCTTCTTTGTTGGATATCCTAAAGGAACAAAAGGTGGTTTATTTTATTGTCCTAAGGATCAGAAGGTCATTGTTAGCACCAATGCCCGATTCTTGGAGGAGGACTATATTATAGACCACAAACCCAGAAGTAAAATTGCTCTAGAAGAGTTGAGAGGCGATAAAACTAGACTGGCTCCTTTAATACCAATAGTACAAGCAGAAACACCACAAGAAAGTGGGTTCCCAAACTTCCCAATAACTATTCGTAGTGGGAGAAGTATAGTAACACGAACTGACCCTGAACTGATACAAAAGGATACCATTAATGCACCAGTTTCAGAACCAGTGCAGGTTGATGGAGCACAAGGATCAGAGTCAGATCGTATTACTACAAGCACATACAATCAGGTTGTGCCTCGTCGTAGTGGGAGGGTTGTAAATACACCTAAACGGTATATGTTCCTTGGAGAGTCATATGACAGAATCTCTGATGAACTGGATACTGAACCCAGTAGCTACAATGAAGCATTACAGGATAAAGATGCAACTCTTTGGCAAAATGCTATGAAATCAGAGATAGAGTCTATGCACTTTAATCAGGTCTGGGATCTTGTAGAACCACCCGAGGGAGTAAAACCCATCGGATGCAAGTGGATCTATAAGAAGAAGAGAGGAGCAGACGGGAAGGTGGAAACCTTCAAGGCTAGGCTAGTTGCAAAAGGTTTTACTCAGAAAGAAGGGATCGACTATGAGGAAACCTTTTCACCAGTAGCTATGCTTAAGTCTATCCGGATTCTCTTATCCATTGCAGCTCATTTCGATTACGAAGTTTGGCAAATGGATGTCAAGACAGCTTTCCTTAATGGAAATCTTGACGAGTGCATTTACATGATGCAACCAGACGGTTTTATAGTAAAAGGCCAGGAGCACTTGGTGTGCAAGCTTAAGAGGTCCATTTATGGACTTAAGCAGGCATCTAGATCTTGGAATACTCGTTTTGATCAAGCTATTAAATCTTATGGTTTTGATCAAAGTCCTGACGAGTCATGTGTGTACAAGAAGCGTGATGGAAAAACTTTGGTGTTTCTGGTGCTATATGTGGATGACATCTTACTTATTGGAAACGATATGGGAGTGTTATCTTCGGTCAAGGTATGGTTATCTGGACAATTTGATATGAAGGACTTGGGAGAAGCAAGTCACATCCTAGGGATCAAGCTTTTGCGAGATCGCAAGCAAAGGATGATATGCTTATCTCAAGCCACTTATATCGATAAAATTCTCACCCGTTTTGGTATGCATAATTCCAAGAAAGGATTTCTTCCTTTCAGGCATGGAATTTCTCTATCTAAGGATCAGTGTCCTAAGACACCTGAAGAGATAGAAAGTATGAAGGCAGTTCCTTATGCTTCTGCAGTAGGAAGCCTAATGTATGCTATGCTATGTACTAGACCTGATATCTGTTTTGCCGTAGGCATGGTTAGCAGATTTCAGTCTAACCCTGGGCGAGAACATTGGACTGCAGTAAAACATATAATTAAGTACCTGAAAAGGACTAAAGATTATATGTTAGTTTACCAAGCAGATAGTCTTGTGCCTATAGGATATACAGATTCGGACTTCCAATCAGATAATGAATCTAGGAAATCAACCTCGGGATATGTGTTCACTTTGGGTGGTGGAGCAATTAGCTGGAGGAGTGTGAAGCAAACTTGTGTTGCTGACTCTACCATGGAAGCTGAGTATGTGGCTGCATCTGAGGCTGCAAAAGAGGCTGTTTGGCTAAGAAACTTTCTTTTGGATCTTAGTGTGATACCTTCAGTGCAATTACCTATTACACTTTATTGTGATAATAGTGGGGCAGTTGCTAATTCGAAGGAACCCAGGACCCATAAGAAATCTAAACACATTGAGCGTAAGTATCACCTGATACGTGACATCGTGCAAAGAGGTGACGTGCTGGTGACCAAGGTTACATCTGAGGACAACCTGGCAGACCCTTTTACAAAGAGTTTAACTTCGAAAGTTTTTGATAGACATGTAGAGGGCATGGGAGTTAGATGTGTACAAGCATTGCTTTGAGTCTAAGTGGGAGATTGATAGAGATATAGACTAAAAGATATGCTTTATGTTATGTCTTTACATTTTAATGAGAATTCATTTTGAGCAATGTGTGCCATTTACTATATATGTGCATGTGTCTAGTATTTACAAAGAGTATTTGATCTAGTGTGTAGAGTACGGCTTACACACAGAAGACTAGATCATCGGTTCTTTTGGAATACAAGTTTATTGTTCACAGTTTTAGATGGAATTGGACACACCATCAGTAGAACTGTAGCACAAATTTTTAGTAGGTCTGTCTTGACTACGGGGAATGGTTTATTCTAACTATTTGTGCTAGTACACTTTGTGTGTATTGAACAGGACCCAGTTGAGTTAATTATTTTATACTGACTTTATAAAATAATTTAAAACTCATGAATATTATGATTACTTATGCTCTTAATCCGAATTCTATTTCTAGACACGTGTATGTAGTGATTATTGCTTTGATTACACATAGAGTGAGATTCTATATGAGTCAATAAACTCAGTGGGTTGGGCAATAACATTATATATATGGTGAATATTAATAGTTGAAGGAATCCACGTCCTGTTAATTTGGATTGATGATATCCCCTTGAGAAAGCTTATAAGTTTTGATTGTATCAAATCTTGCAAGTGGATTTTGAATCCGATACATCAAATAAGTTAAGTGGATAAGTCTCAAGGATAATAAAGCCAATTAAATTATATTGTCAGTAATTAAATTTAATTGGTGGATATCTGTAATCTTAACGTGGGGAGATAATAAGTATTTAATATTAAGGCTCGAAAATATAAATTCGAATATGATTAGGAGTACAATTATAATTCTTTAGTGGAATGAATTGTAATTTACGTAATTGAATCCTAACCCGGGATAGGATTGGGAGATTTAATTACGTGGGAAGTCCTTTTCATATTTGCCTATTGGTCCCTGTTGTAGCCCTATAAATACCCTCTCAGTTGGTTGCTAGGGTTAACGTTTTTGAGGAAAAAGAAAAAAAGAAACCCTAGGTCGGCCGAGAGATCCCACCATCTTGTGAGAGAAGGAAGGTATTTTCGGGAATACGGCGGAAGGCTAAAAGGTTGAGGTCGAGCAATCGAATCAAGTGTTCCAAAGTTCAAATCTGAAGGTATGATCTTATACTCATAGATTAGAATGGTAAAAGTTTTTTGTATTACTCATATACGCTATAGCCGTGATCTTGGGGGTATTCTGCGCTCCCCAACAATATCATCATAACAACCTTTCTTTTGTTTTGCCTTTTGAACATTCTTTTGTAAAGCTCCTTGTACTAAAAAGCAAACATCTAAAGGAACTTTTTTACATGAATCAACATTGCCTTTTGTTTCAGCAAGATGTTGCTTCATTCTATTAATCCCTCGACCTGTATTTTGCTTCTGGCAAAAGTTGCAAATAAAGACCCTCTTTTCTTGAGAATTTTGGCCCTTAGTAACATATCTCTATGCTATATCTTGTTTTTATCGAATGTTTATACCAAAAGAAATTTGTTCATTAGATTGTGCTTCATTTGATAGTGTCGACTGTGATCCAATTACTTTTATTTTTATATAATTTATAGGAAAAGGCCACATACACATAAATATATTATCATTGAAGAAAGCAAACAAAAATAACAACTTATCACCACATATAGCGCACGCACACACATATATATCTAGAATTTTAAAATTTACCAACATAATTTCAAACCAGACAATAATAATAGTTCACCAATACAATTTCATTAAGCAACAATTAATCTAAATCAGTTGATGTTATGCATATTAGCAATAATTAATATCAAATAATAATAATAAAATAATAAATAAAATAATTATTAACTTATACATGATCAATAATAATGTATATTATTAATAATATAATCATCATTAATTTCAATATGTTAGTCAATCATTTTGTATTCGAATAGGTATTGAACTGAATAATCATTTTGCATAATGTATTTTTATGACCTGTGCTATGTGTAATGGGGAAAAAAATATGAAATATTTTTCTTAATTTATTAACGGATGAAAATTATGAAAGAAGGAAAGGAGTCACGGGAAATAAGAAGTGATATTAGAGAGTTACTCCACAAAATATGGATCCCTTGATCCTTTGACTGTAGCAAGGGATCAGAGAGTTATTTCACTTTTTTGTTTTGGAAGGATAATTGCAGCACCTCTTCCATAGTTCCATCATCCAAAACAAACTTAAAAAAAATAATCAAAGGGTCAAGGAGTCAGCTGTGGAGAAAGTCCTTTCAGTTGTTCCTCCATGATAAAGTTCTTCTAATGAATAACGTTGGATATCCTTTTTTTTTTCGGAGGTTTACCATTATCCGCTAGCAAGGAGAAACAAGGAAAAAGAAGAGGGTCAAAACTCAAAAAAAAAAAAAAAAAAAAAAAAAAAGGATATCCACGTTTGTTGGTAAAACAGGAAAAAGCATTCAACGTTTATTGACCCTCTGAAAAAAAAAAAGAGGATATCCACAGCGGAATGGCGGATCAACTTTATTCATCCAATATTGGAGAAAGCTTTCTTTTTGAGAGACCAAAGTTTTGGGACTAAAAGTACATAAAACCATTTCAGGGGGTCAACAAACGCCAGTAAATCCCTTATTAACGTAGATTTGTTTCGGGGATGAAAATATTATATATAAATTATTTTTTGAGCCGGTGAAAGAGAAAGGATTGATCCTCTTCCACCTCTCTGGTAGTTGATGGATAGCTGGCCAAAGGGTTGAGGAAGGTTTAAAATACAAAATTTTACCTCTAGGCTCCGGTGGAGAAATCACAAGGATGACTACTGGAAAGAGGAGAAGAGATGATGACATTTCAATTCTTTCGGATTGTTTAATCTGATGCCTCAGGAGCTAGAGCTCTGGTCGTGCCATACGAGCGTCAGATCCATCGCTTCTTGAAGGCGTAACATCTTTGCTCAGAGAGGCAAATCAACTACTCCTCTTAGCTTATCAAACCAAAAGACTGAAAAACGGGGTTGAAACGATTTTTCAAAATCCGATTGGTTCAATCGATTTTATGGTTTTAATTGAATTATCTAAAGTTAATTTTAATAATAAAATTGGATCGGACTGATGACCGGTTTCCGATTGGACCGGTTAACCGATTGAACCGATCCAATTTTTAAAACCATGGCGAGAACCAAAGTCGAAAAGCCAAAGTGGGTAGCATCCAATTAACGATAGAGAGAAATTAATAATGAAATAGAAATTAATAAAGAAATAGTCTGATTTCGTACCAAAAGAAATTCAAGAGACATATCAAGGTCATAGGGGCCTCGTTGTTATCTCTTACAACCTCAATTGGCCAATAGAATTGGATAGGACCTACAATCCAAATTAGAACGTAAATTACAGCCCTTTGATCCAATCATATAACAACCCATGGCCCTTATGCTCTTATACAAGCTCTTGAAGTTGAAATTATTTACGGTACCATCAAGAAGGAACAGCAAAAGCATTATAGAGTTTGCCCTATAAAACTAGTGTTCAACTAAGCTATATATATATATATATTCAAAAATTAGGCTTTAATTTCATTCATTCAAAAGTTTCATTCGATGCTTTTAGCTTTTGATACTTTCTAAACTTTTTTTTATTTATGACATTCACATGCAACCAAAAGTCATTAAAATATGTAAAATCTCTATTGGTCTATCAAATTGAATTGATTTATAGAATATATTTACACCCATTGGTGCATGCAAATTTTAGGTTGAGGACATCAACCATGTTGAAATTAATACATTCATTCCATCATTGGGTTTGATATAGTTTGAAATGAAATATATATATATATTAAAAAAAAGAAGATAGTTAGCACTATATCCATAAGAAAAGCGGTATTAACTAATGCTAGGAATTGAGGTTGTGATAGTGTTAGTGATGAGCTAAAAAAATTACACTGTTAAGTAGAGATGCTAATAGCAAATAGCTAATGATTTGTACCCAACTTTTATTGTATACCCAACTTTTATTGTATAATTAATATTAACTTAGTGGTTTGAGCAAGGAATCAAAGTTTTCAATTTAAAGTGATGTTATACCTTAAAACATTCATACTCACTTGAAGATTTCTCAAAAATAAAGAGTTCAGCAAGCGGCAAACTCAAATTCTCCTGATAATAATGGATTAGGTTGTGAGAGTGTTTTTTTTTTTGGTTGGAAAAAAATAATGGAACAAAGAGCTATAAAGGAGAAGTATTGAAGGTGAATGCTTGCTCCATCTTTTACATCAATGTAATTTACTTTAAATTACATTTATAACTTGGTTATGTCAAGCTTTTCATGCACATATATAAAGAATCAATACTAAGATCATCATCCAAAATAAGCAATATTACGATAAGAACTTCAAATCCTAATATTTCATACCCAAACTCAAAGCATGAATATAAAGAATCAAGTTGAACCAAGTCATTTTCAGCCTTAGAAATTAGATGTCAAGGTTCCAATCATAAACCTCACATTTTTTTTTTAAAAAAAAATCCTCTTTTCAATTTTAGGGTCCTAATAGACTTAATTTCTTTATTGGCAATGATAAACAATTTTTCTTAAAAAAAATTGCTCAATGTGTGATTGCATAATTACCTTTGAGATTTCAATGAGCACCACAAATTTGTTTGTATCCCTCTTGATATTATATATATATATATATATATATATATATACACTATGAAGCTTCAGCCCTTGCATGTGGAAATCTCAATGATAGTTGGTGGTGTTAGAATCTGGCTAGAAGACCTCACACACCAGCAGGGATGATGAATCACATTAAGAAAAGGATCTTCCTTTAAGTTTGAGCTCTTGTTAGCATAGAAATAAAGTATAAGAGGTATCGGGGGTTGCTTGACTAAGATCCTTTAATGCTTAAGATAGTAAACAAAGGAAGAGGAGACTAAAGGGCTAACCCTATAGTCAAATTATCAGAAAAAGAGATGTCTCATA
Organism: Calamus simplicifolius; assembly: GCA_900491605.1. NCBI lineage: Eukaryota > Viridiplantae > Streptophyta > Magnoliopsida > Arecales > Arecaceae > Calamus > Calamus simplicifolius. The sequence goes on along the minus strand of UESW01001959.1, from coordinate 48,275 downwards.
AGTATCTATTTGGTTACATAAGGTGTTCATGTTTGACAATAAGATGAAGCAATTGACCAAGAATGTACACGACATGGCTTGGCATTACAATGAATCTATTAACACCCATGTCTAGCGCTATGCATCCATTTTTGGTCGAGTACACCCCATATTTAAGACATGTCTTGGCATATTCATGGGCAACATTGATGCGAGATAGACATGTTTTCATCTAGTTGGTGATGGTGAGACTTATCTTTATCGCATGAATTTTGAGATAGAGGTGGTTTGCTTGGATAAGGGAGTAGACTTCCTACCCTTGAATGTCGGTCGATGCATTTTGAAACTTAAAGTGGACCTACAAATCCCTTATTATTTGATACTTAGGTCTTCAACCGCGATGGTGGTATTTTGTCAAACGTCCATGCTAACCTGTTGGGGTCTAGATTATGGAATATAAGAGCTTTGAGTTACCCTTCTTCAAAATCTTTTTGATTTGTGAGATAAATGCTCAAACCTTTTTGAATACATGAATGGTTATGCTACTACATCAGCATCTCCTCGATTCTCAGGTGTAATGATGATTGTATGACATTTAATGCATTTGAGTATGCGTAACTTCTCGAAGTGTTTATGCACTTGATTTTCATCGCCTTTGACATATTTTATAAGGTCGTGACATACCTACTAAAAAGGTGATTCTACCTATATGGCTCATTAATCTGCAGTCATCTAGTCTTTTCTTTCATTTTAGAACTTGTTAGGTTATCATTCTTTTTTGACTCAATTTCTTCATTTTTTTTAATGCTTTGTTCAATGCTCTAGGTCTTCTATTCCTTCTTCATGTGGTTCACTTCTTCCTAAGTATGTCCTTGTCTCCTTTGTTGTGGAGCTTTCTCATTGTTTCTTTAGGGCTTTAGATGAGTATTCCTTGAACTCGAATGATCACCTAATGTAACTTAGGAATCAATATAGGATCCATCCACAAGTTACCCTTATAGCACCATTGGAGTGAAATACAACCTTCCAGCCTAGCAACTTTGGCTTGCCCATTAAATAGTGGATATAACACTGAAGTGAACCTATGCTCAATTCCGATTCGAAATAGTTCTTCTCCAAAAGTTTGTTATTAAACTGATTGCCATTATCTATAGTTAGGATCTTTGGGATGTCAAAATGATAAAAAATAGACTTCTAAGCAAAATTTCATGCCTTCTTGTTCGTGATATTAGTAAGGAGCTCAGCTTCAACCCATTTGATCAAGTAGTTTACCACTACAATGACAAATTTTTGTTGCCCAATTGTTGATAAGAAGGGTCGTAGGATATCCATTCCTCAATAGGTGAAGTGCTACGGACCAACGAAGAATATCATTTGAGTTGTAGGATGGTAGGGGATGGTTGCATACCTCTAGCACTTGTCATTTGAGTTGTAGGATGGTGGAGGATGATTGCATACCTTTAGCACTTGTCATATCACTTCACCAACTCTTAAGCATTCTATTTCATGATGGGTCAATAGTAGCCTTATCAGAAGAGCTTTGTACGCCAAGGATCTTTCTTACAAATGGTTTCCACATACTCCTTTGTGGACTTCACTTAAGGTGTAGTTCACCTCTAAGGGTCAAAGACATTAGAGAAGGTAACATGAAAGATCTCTTATATAGCTTGTTGCCTTCTAGAATATATTGAGTAATTCGGTGCCAAATCTTCTCGACTTCACTTTGATCTTTAGGAAGCCTTTCACCTTGTAGGTACTCAATGATTAGGTCCATGTAACTAGGCTTTGAGGCAATCTATATTACCACCTTTGCCTCTTTTATGCTAGGCTTTTGCAAAACTTCAAGGTACACTGAATGCTCTAATTCAAGGTAATCCATAGTAGGGAGCTTAGACAAGGCATTAGCGTGAGAATTTTGCTTTTGAGAGATTTGAATGATTTCATACCTCTCATATTTTTCAAGGATCTCTTTGAACTTTAAGAGGTATTTGATCATTATAGGTCACTTGGCTTTGCACTCCTCCATCTGACTTGGTTCATCATTGACTGAGACTCATTATAGATCCAGATCTCTAGAATTGTCAAGCCTTCCACTAGCCTAAGTCTAGCAAAAAGCGCATCATATTTGGCTTCATTGTTAGAAACTAGGATGTTGAACTTGAGGATAGTTTCGAGTTCAACTCTTTTTAGGCCAAAGAAGATGAGGCTTATCCTTAGCAGAGACCTCATCTATATGCAAGGTCCAATGCAAGGGATTTAGTTTAGCAACCATCACAAGAGGGGCTGCATACTCCACCGTAAATTTAGTCAATACTTAGGCCTTAATAGTAGATCATAGTTAATATGAGATGTCAAACTCTTTAAGCTCAACTGACCATTTCATCAGCCACCTTGAAATGTATGGTTTATAAAGGATTTGTTGTAGAGGTTGGTTTGATGGTATGTTATCAGATAGGCTTGAAAGTAAGGCTTCAATTTTTATATTGTAGTCATTAAGGTGTAGGCGACCTTCCTTATCATTTGATATCTCATCTCTGTCTCACTAAGAATTTTGCTAATGTAGTACATTGGCCTTTGCACCTTTTGCTCCTTTCGGACCAAGACGATGCCCAGTGTTGTGGCAAAAATAACCAAGTATGTTACACCATTAAAGAATGGCTTAGTTAATAAGGGTGGTCCATGTATTGCTTAAATTGCTTAAAAGCCACTTGGCACTCTTTAGTTTACTAGAAGTTTTTAGCTTTCAAAAGTACTTTAAAGAAAGGAAGACATTTCTTTGTGGCTTTCGATCGAGACAAGTCAATTAAGGATGGTTATCAGGCCTATTAGCCATTGTATCTCCTTTAGATTCCTTAGGGGATCTATATTTAGGATAGCTTGGATCTTGTTTGGATTTGCTTCCATCCCCCTTTGGGTAATCATAAAGCCAAAATTTTTTTTTCAAAAAGACACCGAAGGTGTATTTAGTGGGGTTGAGTTTCATATGATAGTACCTTAGCACCTAAAATGTCTCCTCTAGATTGGTGATGTGCTGCTAGCTTGTCTTTAGGGTTTATCTTGATTTGATTGTACCTAGATAAAGAAAAATATCCTTCAGACAAGTCTTATTGAGATTGATGAAGTTTATACACATATCCGCCACTTGCTATTAGACTTCTTCACCAGGACTATATTGGCCAGTATTCTGAATAATCCACCTTTCTAACCCAACATTAAGGGTTTGCCCACCTCTTCTCAAATCACATCCTATTGCTCGAGGATGAAAGTCCTCTTCTTCTATCTTATAGGTTTGTGAGCTGAATTAACACCAAACTTGTAGAAGATGACATTTTGATTGATTCCAGTGGTTTTTATAGGACTTTAAGCAAAAACGTCCATAATTACCTGTAGGAAGGGCACTGGCTCACCCCTTTCTCACTTGGGTAGGGTGGACTTAATATAAATTAGCTTCTTGTGATCTTTTTAGGCCAAAGGGATTGAGAGGAGATCCTTCACTAATTTTTCTTACTAAAGTTTAGGCTTATTTCTTTGGTTGAGGCTCTTTACTATAGGTGCCTTGCCAACTCCAACTCTTCTTCTCAAGCTCGCTAACTCCAACTATTCTCCTCTAAGCTTTCATACTCTGAACTCTATGAGGACTTCATAAAGAGATGGTAGCTTGATATAATTGCCTTCAAAGCATTAAGGCCTAATTGCTCCAAGTTAGCATTATAACTTGAAAGCTCTTGGTTAGCTATCATTAGAAATATTAGGTCCATTCCATCAAGATTGGCTCCTTAGAAAAGTCAATGAGGGGGTCCTGAAAGGGCCTCAAGTAGTTCTTGTTGATTCTCATCTTCTTTAAGGCTTTTAAATAGAAAGCATCCTTCAGCTTCTATCATTAATTAGGATCCTTCTAATTGGTAGTTATCGATGACCATAAAGACTACCAAAGCATCACCATGGCAGGTTTGAACCCTATAGATCTTCATTAGAGAAGGAGTTGGTTTTCACAGCCTTTCACCTCTTTAATATCTCTGATCTAGATTAGCGATTGTTTTCCTTCTCAATTGGAGGGTCGACACTCCCAATCACTAACTAACTAGTGGTGAGATTAATTATCCTAAAGATGAACTAGTTGTCTTTAGGTCTCGTGAACTCCAATCAACCTTGCCCCTTCATGAAAAAGATAAAAGACTAGTGCGGGCATTATGATCAAGCAGAGGATTCTTAACCCTCTATGGATATTTGATTAGTTATGATTAAAGTCTTGAGTTAAAAAATAATGTTTAGTTTATTTTGAGTCTCGTTCAATTTATTTTATTCTAAATTGAGTCCTATCCAGTTCAGTTTATTTTAATGTGAGTCTTGTAGTAAGTTTATCAGCTTACAAGAGGAGACATCAGTATTAGAGCAGAAGACAAGGCCATCACAATCAGACAGAGCAGCTGCTAAATTCAAGTTGGTGTCACACCTACTTCAAGCAGCCCACATGCCACCTAGAAGAGAAGCAACCTTCCCGATCTGGATGATCATTTTTCTCATTTGGCCGATGCCGATTTCATGCCAAATTAAGCTGCCACCAATTGTATCTGACTGCTTTTCAAGATCACCTTCCTCATCTAGACGTTGCAAATTTCATGCCAAATTAAGCTACCGCTGATTGCATCTCAATCATATCTAGAAGATCACCTGTCTCATCTGGATGCCACAGATTTCATGCCGATCCAGCTGTCGCTGATTGCATCTAGAAGATCACCTTTCTCATCTGCACGTTGTAGATTTCATGCCAATTTAACTATGACACCTTTTTTTTCTCTTTTCATATTTGTATTTTCTTGGACCCCAAGTCTCTTGCTCTATAAAAGAGACGCTCTGTATGAATGATGTATCTTTTATTATTAATCAATCAAACCAAGTTTTGAGTTATTATAATTTTTGTTAGTTGGTTCTCTGGTGCTCTTGTTTCCCTCCTCCTGCGTAGGCCAACATCCCAAATCTCTAGGAGAAACCTTGGCCGTCCTCTCCTTTTCTCTACTCCATCCTTGTCTCTTGCCTCTATTCTAAATTTTTCTATGATTCTTTAACCCTTGTATGATGATCTTGCAGATCCCTCAGTAGCCACAAATCCAGGATTCAAGGCGATCGTCATCCAGGACAGCGAATACTTGGCCGCATATCCGTGGGCTCAAGGCTTGGTCATCTAGGGCGCATCCGCCAAGCAGAGCAACCCCTTCAACACTTTGATCTTTCTTCTCTTGTCAGGTACACCCCTCTAATCTACTAGTAACTTTATTGTAGGAGAGCAAGCCCTAATGGGGCTTTTTAGCCTCGGCGATCCTTCTTCTTTATTTTTTTAGGAACTGTTTCGCGTGCGGATTTACTATGAATTTTTCTAAATCCCTCTTAGGTTATTACTTTGGGAGAATAATCAACTGCAATCAATAATCATTAAAAGAAGAAAAAATTACTTGCATGCGAATCGGTCCTGCATCAGTTTGGTATCAGAGCATAGTTAGGGCTTAATTTTAATTCACGTTATTATCAATATATTATCTATTAATTAAATTATTTCTACCTACATATATCAGAAAATTATAAAATTTATTTCTATAGATTCAATATAATTTAAAGTATTTTTTTATTTTTAAGAATTTAATTCAATCTGTGAATTAATTGCATGCCTGATTACTCATAAAAAAATATGAAAATTCTTGAGATTTTGTTAATCGAATTATTTCTGACTGCATACACATCAAAAAAAATTCTAAGATTTATTGCTATTTATAGATTTTTGGATTAGGGTTTGTGTTTTACATATCATTCATCTGCATTAAATTACTCTTAAGGGCTTTCATTGATGTCAGATAAGGGAGGGATTGAGACCCCTTCCTTGGCCCAAAACAACCACCCGTGCATTTGGATCCCAAGCCTCTAATCTAAACTGAGTAGCAACTTAATTGACATTTGCCCTAGAGGGCTAGGGACACCAACAGTCAGTTTAGTGTACTGGAGGAGACTAGTACAAATCAATCTGGCGTGTGCTCTGAAATTGGTGTCTAGAAGGGAGGTCAAATGTCAAATGACTTAAGTGGAGTGTTGGGGTTATTCTAATTAGGCACCTGCAATTTGCGGGACGAGCCTCCCCCCTTCCACCTATCCCAACTGGCCAATTGAAGAGTTACTGTTAGATTGGCTTGCATTAAGCCAAATCCTTTGCTCTGGATGACTAGGTATAGCATACCGTAGTCTAAATCAGTCTGAGTCTTGTATGCTTAATTGTGCTTGCATGTGCACTAGATCAGGAGCATCTTTTTGTCCGTCACCACATCCATTACAGGCTGAACCCATGGCTAATCAAAACATTGATGATCACTTAAGGATCATCACTGAACAATTAGCCCGAATGAACCAAGACATCAAGCAATCTGAGGCTAGATTAGGATCCAGGTTCGATCAAGTTGAAACTTGGTTGGGCATCCTAGAAGAAGCTAGTGAGCCCCACACTGAGTCTGATCTTGAGACCCCACCTCATCCTAGGAGAGCCTACCTACTTTCGATGGCTCTATGGACCCTAAGGACTACCTAGATTGGGAGGAAGGGATGGACCAGTACTTTGACTGGTATGACATATCTGAAGAGCTTAAGTTTAAGTTTGTCAAGCTCAAGTTAGTACAATAGGCTAAGTTATACTGGGCCACTTTAGAGCGAAAGCAATTATTAGAGGGTAGAGACCCCATAGTCACCTGGCATGCCATGAAGGCTAGATTTAGGTCCAATTATGTCCCCACATCGTATGAACAGAGCCTATTGGACCAATGGCAGGGATTAATTCAGGGTAGTAAAACTATGAATGAATACATTGCTACATTCCAAAAGTATACCATGAGGTGTAATATCGTTCAGTCTGAGGAAGTCACCCTATCCAAGTTTAGGTATGGCCTAAGAGCAGATATTCAAAGAGAACTCTATCTAAGAAGGATACACGATTTAGAAGAAGCTTACCAAGTTGCTAGGGATTATGAACGTTTTCAGAGACAGTCACCCTATCGTAGATCAAAGGCTACCAAGAGCCCTAGCCCATATCCAGGATCTAGCCAGGCCTATCCTAGTCGTCCCAGACCTACCCAGTACTCAAACCCCCACCGGGCTTTCCGAGTCGACCCAACACTAGCCGACCAGTACAAGCCGAACTGAGTTGAGTCGACCCCAGAATAGTACCCCTATACCCCAGAGAGAGGATAAGGGCAAATTGTAGAGGTCCAAAGAAATTCCAACCCCCAGATCAAATGCTTTAGATGCAATAAACCGGGACATATGATCAACCAGTGCCCAGTCAGATCCCTTCATATAGATGAGTTACCTAAGACTGAATCCGAGTCCCTAGTTGAGCCTGAGGGAGAGGTCTATGAGGCTTTGATAGAAGAGTACGATGTAGAGGAGAAAACATTTGAGTCTGAAGACCTACTAGGAGTGGTTAGATGTATCTTGACCCATATTCAAACTAAGGACCAGGAAGATTGGCGTAGGACTAACATCCTACAGACTTTTGTTAAGATAGGGGATAAGGTGCTCAAGACATAGTGGATAGCGGGAGTTGTGTCAATATCGTCTCTGCCAATACAGTTAAGTCATTAGGATTGACCACAGTTCCCCATCCTAGTCCCTATAAGGTCTCGTGGGTAGATTCCACCTCTATCCCAATCAAGTCCAGATGCCAAATACTAATCAAATTATAAAATTATGAGGAAAAGGTCTAGTGCGATGTAATTCCTATAGGTGTTAGTAGTATTATATTAGGTCGACCTTGGCTTTACGATCACGATGCCACCTTGTTTGGTCGATCCAACATCTGCTCTTTTAAATACAATGGGAACAAGTATGTGATACATCCAACTCTACCTAGGGACCTAATCAAGAAAGGATCTAGCAACCTTAAGGATAGCAAGCCAAGAGTTAATCTGATTAAAGCTAAGGAATTAGAAAAGGACATCACTGAGGGTAATCCTGTTTGGATTTTGACCACTAAAGAGATCTATGAATTAGTCCAAAAGGAACAACCCCCAGAAGTAACTGAGATCCTAGAGGAGTTTAAGGATGTCTTCCCTGAAGAATTGCCTGATCAGTTACCACCCCTGAAAAACATCCAACATGCCATTGACCTGATCCCAGGATCCACCCTCCCAAACCTTCCCCATTATAGGATGAACCCCACTGAGCATCAAGAACTACAAAAACAAGTAGGAGAATTACTTAGGAAAGGTTTCATTAGGGAAGAGCTTAAGTCCTTGTGCAGTTCCTGCACTATTAACCCCTAAGAAGGATGGTACCTGGAGAATGTGCATGGAGAGTAGGGCCATCAACAAAATCACTATCAAGTATAGGTTTCCTATCTCCAGACTAGATGACATGTTGGACATGATGGCGGTGCCACTATCTTTTTCAAAATAGACCTTAAGAGTGGCTACCATCAGGTTAGAATTAGACTAGGGGATGAGTGGAAGACTGTATTAAGACTAGAGATGGTCTGTTTGAGTGGGTCGTGATGCCTTTTGGGTTGTCAAACACCTAGCACATTCATGAGTACATGAAAAATTCTTAGTGGTCTATTTTGATGATATATTAATTTATAGCAAGACCAAAGAGGATCATCTTAACCATCTCAGATTAATCTCTCAGACCCTTAGAGAGAATAGCCTATATGCAAACCTTAAGAAGTGTGATTTCATGACGCATAGAGTTATCTTTCTAGGTTTTGTGGTAACCCCAGAAGGTGTTTCAGCGATCCTGAAAAGGTTAGGTCGGTCGTAGAGTGGCTGGTACCCATGAGCATCCACGATGTCCGCAGCTTCCATGGCCTAGCAACCTTTTATAGGAGATTCTTTAGGGGATTTAGCACCATCGTCGCACCCATCACTGATTGTATTAGGAAGGGTAATTTTGAGTAGACTAAGTCAGCTAATAAGGCCTTCCTAGAGCTTAAGGATAGGATGACTCATGCACCCATACTTAGACTTTTAGACTTTTCTAAGGTGTTTGAGGTTGCGTGCGATGCGTCAGGAGTAGGAATAGGTGGAGTGTTAAGCCAAGAAAATCACCCCATAGCTTTCTTTAGTGAAAAACTAAATGAAGCTAAACTTACATATTCCATCTATGATAAGGAATTCTATGCGGTAGTACAAGCCCTTAAGTATTGGAGACATTATTTACTACCGCAGGAGTTTGTCTTATTTTCTGATCATGAGGCACTCCGATTTCTGAACTCCCAAAAGAAGCTAAATTCCAGGCATGGCAAATGGGTTGAATACATTCAGGCATGTACTTTTATCCTGAAACACCGTGACGGTATAGAAAATAGGGTAGCAGATGCCCTAAGCCGTAAGTCTTTGTTGTTGAGTACTGTTAGCACCGAAGTTATAGGGTTCGACCGGATAAAAGATGATTATGTGACCTGACATGACTTTGGTGAATTTATAAGATCCTTCAACTAGGGCCATTCAGTACCAGTGGAGATTATACCATCCAGGATGGTTACCTTTTTAGGGACAATAGACTTTGTATCCCTAGGACATCACTTAGAGAATTCCTAGTCTGGGAAACACATGCTGGGGGATTAGCTCGTCATTTTGGAAGAGATAAGACTATTCTAGCGATAGAGGACCAATTTTACTGGCCAGGATTAAAAAGGCTCGTTGCCCTGATAATAGCCCGATGTCGAACTTGTACCGTGGCAAAACAGCAGAAGCAAAACATCGGTCTATATACTCTTTGCCAGTGCCTGATCGTCCTTGGCAAGACCTCAGTATGGACTTCATTCTAGAATTACCTAAAACCTAGAAGAAGTACGACTCCATCTTTGTAGTGGTCGATAGGTTCTCTAAGATGGCTCATTTCATCCCTTGTTCGCAAACCTTTGATACGTCTAGAGTAGCCCAACTTTTCTTAGACAGTGTGGTCAAGCTCCATGGCCTACCTAAGACCATTGTTTCTAATAGGGATGTTAGGTTCACCAGCTACTTTTGAAAAACGCTATAGCATTTGTTAGGGATCAAACTTAATTTTTTCGCAGCCTTTCACCCACCCCCAAACGGATGGACAAACTGAAGTGGTGAACCGTAGTCTAGGAAACCTTCTTAGGTGCCTTGTAGGCGAACACCTAGGGATGTAGGATTTATTACTGTCTCATGTAGAGTTCGCCTACAATAGCTCAGTGAACAGGTCCATGGGCAAGAGTCCATTTGAGATAGTCCATGGGTACAAGCCTAATCGTCCACTTGATCTAATTCCTTTACCCCTCCATACACGCCTACAATAGCTCAGTGAACAGGTCCACGGGCAAGAGTCCATTTGAGATAGTCTATAGGTACAAGCCTAATCGTCCACTTGATCTAATTCCTTTACCTCTTCACATACGAGTCTTAGAGTCTGCACAAGCATTTGCACAGCATATCAAAGACTTACATAAGGACATTAGCCAGAAAATAAATCTAAGTAATGAAACTTATAAAAGACTGGCTAACTCCCGAAGAAGATAAAAGACTGGCTAACTCCCGAAGAAGAGCCAAAGAGTTTGGTGTAGGGGATTATGCCATGGTTAGGCTTAGGCCTGAACGGTTCCTTTAAAATAATAGAGAAGGTAGGACCCAATGCCTATGTGTTAGATCTGCCCTCGGATTGGGGCATTAGCTCTACCTTCAATATTGCAAACCTAGTAAAATATAGGGAATCGGCAGCGATTTCTAGTGAGTACTTTGGACCTAACCCTCCTTTCATGAGCGAACCTACCCAAGAGTGTCCACCATCAATTTTACCTGAGCGAGGAAAGCAGATCGAGCGTATCCTAGACGATCAAACCATTACGATCCAGAACCGTGGTTATTAACGCTACCTGGTCCGATGGTAGGGTTGCCTCGAATTTGACGATTCATGGATTACTCGAGAAGACTTGCAGCACCTCGACCTAGACCTACTAGAGAGATACCAGAGCCAGAATGACCCATACTCGACAGGGTCGAGTTCTTTCCACCCCGGGAGAATTGGTGCGGGCACCAGGATCAAGTAGAGGATTCTTAACCCTCTGTGGATATCTGATTAGTTATGATTCAAGTCTTGAGTTGGAAAATAAAGTTTAGTTTATTTTGAGTCTCGTCCAGTTCATTTTATTCTAAATTGAGTTCTATCCAGTTCAATTTATTTTAATGTGAGTCCTGTAGTAAGTTCATCAGCTTACAAGAGGAGACATCCGTATGGAGCAGAAGACAAGGCCATCACAGTCAGGCAGAGTAGCTACTAAATTAAGTTGGTGCCATACCTACTTCAAGCAGCCCACATGCCACCTAGAAGAGCAAGCAATCTTTCTGATCTGAATGATCACTTTCCTCATCTGGCCGATGCTGATTTCATGCCAAATCAAGCTGCCGCCAAGCTTTCCAAGATCACCTTCCTCATCTAGACGTTGTATATTTTATGCCAAATTAAGTTGTCGCTGATTGCATCTCAATCATATCAAGAAGATCACCTGCCTCATTTGGACGCTACAGATTTCATGTCGAATCCAGCTGTCACTGATTGCATCTAGAAGATCACATTCCTCATCTGGACCCTGCAGATTTCATGCCAAATTTGACTAGGGTACCTTTTTTTTCTCTCTTTTCATATCTGTATTTTCTTGGACCCCAAGTCTCTTGCTCTATAAAAGAGACCCTCTTGTATGAATGATGTATCTTTTATTATTAATCAATCAATCCAAGTTTTGAGTTATTGTGATTTTTGTTAGTTGGTTCTCTTGTGCTCTTGTTTCCCTCCTCCTGCGCATGCCAACATCCCAAGTCTTCAGGAGAAACCTTGGCCGCCCTCTCCTTTCTCTACTCCGTCCTTGTCTCTTGCCTCTATTCTAAATTTTTCTATGATTCTTTAACCCTTGTACGGTGATCTTGCAAATCCCTCAGTATCCATAAATCCAGGATTCAAGGCGATCGTCATATAGGACAGCGGATACTTGGCCGTAGATCCGTGGGCTCAAGGCTTGGTCATATAGGGCGCATCCGCCAAGCAGAGCAGCTCCTTCAACACTTTGATCTTTTCCCTCTTGCCAAGTATACCCCTCTAATCTACTAGTAACTTTATTGTAGGAGAGCAAGCCCTACGGAGCTTCTTAGCCTCGGCGGTCCTTCTTCTTTATTTTTTTTAGGAACTATTTCGCGTGCGAATTTGCTGTAAATTTTTTGAATCCCTCTTAGGCTATTACTTTGGGAGAATAATCAACTGCAATTATTAATCATTAAAAAGAAGAAAAAAATTACTTGCATGCAAATCAGTCCTGCATCAAAGACCTTAGATATACTTCATGAGATTGAGAGTTTTAGTCTCCTCTTTGAGTTGATGGCACTCTTTATATCATAGCCATAGTCATGGTGGAAGCAGTAGCACTGGATTGAGTCTCTATTCTCTAATTTTTTTTTCATAGGCTTAGGCCATTGTAAATAGGGTTTGCCGTAGATCTTCATAAGGATCTATCACTTCAGGATTGTCAAGGAGACAAAATCATCATGAGTTAAGAAGAATGCCTTGACCTTTGAAGCTCAAGGTTATACCTCCACTTCTATTCCTCATTCCTTAAATTTCTCGATCAAACGTTTTGTCTAAGGAGAGTACTATAGACTCTCACGTTCCCTTAGAAGCTTCTTCAGCCTCAATATTTCTTCTCTTGGCTCCATAACTCTACCATATCTTTGGGCTCCTTCTTATTGAGTAAGAAGTTAAAAGGCAAGTTTAGTAACCCATATATAAGGGTAGTTATGGTTATAAACCATTGAACGTATTTAACTTCAAGTGCCTCGCTAATAAGTACCTATTGTAGTTCCATAGGAGCTTGCCTTTGCACTACTTTAAGATCATCCAACCTATGATAGTCTTCTTCTACCAGATGAAAATGGTGAAGTGGTTAAGGAATTATCTCTTTAACTCTTTAAAGGAGGCGATCTACCTTGGCTTGAGGCTAGAATATCAAATGCAGGTTGCCTTACTTAAAGTAGTAAGAAACACTCAACACATTATAGCATTGTGAGTCCTATGGACCATCATTAAGGTCTTGTAGATTTCAAGTGATCTACTTGAACCATCATATTACTCTAGCTAAGATAGCTTAAACTTCAATAGCAGTGGTTATTGGATGATCTCCTCTATTAATAAAGGGTCAACCTCTAGGTTGAGAACATCCAAAGGGTTCAATTTCTTTTGGATTTCCTGTGTTACGGTCTCGAGGCACTCATTCATTATGTGAAGTTGCCGCCTTAGGTTGGAATCTTCTAGCTTGATTATTTCAAAGAAAGCCGAGGACTCTACAATATTGGCTCCTCCGCTATCCGACATATGCCTTCATCATGAGCTTCACTTTCAAGGTTCCTATAGGATTGACTCCTTAAGGGCTTTTACATGAGGATGCTAATTGCATCGATAACTTTGGCCCTTGTAGCTGCACCTGCTGGAGGGACAAGCCTTGGACTAGCATGGTGAGAGTCTCAACTTATTATTGAGGTTGGGTAAACTATGCAGTGATCATAGTTTTTGAGTGAACCGAGGAGGGGATCTAGTTCCCAATCCAATCTAAGCAGTGCCATTCTTATTGGTGAGGGATTTGCTATTGGATTTGGCAATATCATCTTGTTCTCATAAATGATGTCACTCTGATGATACTTAAATCTAGCTGAGAGACGCCATATACCAGCAGGGATAATGAGGTAGATGATAAGTTGGGAAATTGAGGTAGCAATCGCTTTAACAGGGTCCTTTTTTCAGGTTCGAGCTCCCACAAGCATAGAAAAGAAGTATAATGGTACTTGGGGCTGCTCAACTACATCCCTTCGATGCTCAAATTAGTGAACGAAGGAAGAAGAGGCTGAGGGGCTAGACCTATTACTAAATTTTCAGTGAGGGAGAGAGGTGTCTCGTGAGTAGCTTTTTTAGCTATATAAAATGCCAATGCTTGATGATAAGAAAAGGTGATTGATTGATAACGTACACGATGTGGCCTAACATAATGAAGGGTTTGCCAACACTCATATCTCGTATGTGGGCTGCATTTGGATGTGGATGGTCAGTGATGGCTAAGGAATGGACGCACCTATTTTATTCGATACAAGCTATCTTTTGGTTTTTTTGGATATATTTTATCCTAATATAGCTGTAAGCAATACATGGATGGATTACTACATTTCTATCTAACCAACAATCGATAAGATTATCTTCTCAATGGTGTTGGATAATCTTATTATCTTATAACTTTTCATACATTCCCACGTCAAAGTGTTTAAAAGATCATTTTACACTCTTAGCTATAAAGAAATAAATGTATAACCACTTAAAAGATCTTCGATCTCTTTTGTACATTGCATGCAAATGATTCTGATGTGGCTGGTGTAGCAACAAGGACAATTTTGGTAAAATAAAAATATTAGTGCGCCCGGCAGCTCCAAGCCTGCCGAGTCGGTCCCAAACATTCATGGTCAGCCCCTCTCGGCCTCAGCATCTCCAAGCCTGCCGAGTCGGCCCTGACCATTCCTAGTCGGCTTCTCTTGGCCCCGACGTTTCCAAGCCTGCCGAGTCGGCCCCGACCATTCATGGTCGACCCTCTCGGCCCCGGCATCTTCAAGCCTCCCGAGTCGGCCCCGACCATTCCTGGTCGACCCCTCGGCCCCGGCATCTCCAAGCCCGCCGAGTCGGCCCTGACCATTCCTGATCAGCCCTCTCGGCCCTGGCGTCTCCAAGCCTGCCAAGTCAGCCCGACCATTCCTGATCGGCCCCTCTCAGCCCCGACGTCTCCAAGCTTGCCGAGTCGGCCCCGACATTCCTGGTCAACCCCTCTCGGCCCAGTGTCTCCAAGCCTGCCGAGTCAGCCCCGACCATTCCTGGTCGACCCCTCTCGGCCCGGCATCTCCAAGCCCGCCGAGTCGGCCCCACCATTCCTGATCGGCCCCTCTCGGCCCCGGTGTCTTCAAGCCTGCCGAGTCGGCCCCGACCATTCCTAGTCGGCCCCTCTCGGCCCCGGCATCTCCAAGCATGCCGAGTCGGCCCCGACCATTCCTGGTCGGCCCCTCTCGGCTCCGGCATCTCCAGCCTGCCGAGTCAGCCCGACCATTTCTGGTCGTCCCCTCTTGGTCCCGGCGTCTCCAAGCCCGCCGAGTCGGCCCCGACCATTCCTGGTCGGCCCCTCTCGGCCCCGGCGTCTCCAAGCCGCCAAGTTGGCCCCGACCATCCTGATCGGCCCCTCGGCCCCGGCGTCTTCAAGTCTGCTGAGTCGGCCCCGACCATTCCTGGTCAGCCCCTCTTGGCCCCGGCATCTCCAGTCCGCCAAACCTGCCCCAATAATTCCTGGTCGGCCCCGCCCCGGCACTTCTTAGTCGGCGAGGTTGGCCCCGGCCATCCCTGGTCGACCCAGCTTAGCCTCGGCTCTCTCGGAAGAGTCGAGACTTCCCAGTTTCCTTCAAATTTACCCCAGCACGGCTCTGGTAGCTCAGGATGCCACCTCTCTGACCCGCACCACTTGACAAAGCCAGATCTAACTACCCACTGG